>JAYRBW010049891.1:0-32045 GCA_036023295.1 Invenusta paracnida
ATTTCTCTTGTCACATTCAAACCACAATCATCCACTACACCAATTAACACCCCACGTACTCCAACGCTCCAAAAAATGTTCACAACCCTTCGCCCGATCTACCTATAGACAGAATTCTTTTTATCCTAAAATCACCACCAATCATAAATCAGTAATCGTTTCTTTTTTCCCTCTACATGTCTATGTTTACATTCGAATGTTTTTTTTAATACTTTTGTTATATAATTGCTGATTTCCAATCCTTGTACAATCCTATATACCTAAATTTAATTTTTCATTTCGAAAGTAGCAATCGTCTACTTTCTACCTCTATATTATACTCCATTGCTGTACAAGATTTCTATTAATGTACTTTGATTCAGAAATATATACTTATTATTATTATTATTATTATTTTGAGGATTTTATTGATTCCTTTCAAGTTTTTCTTTTTGTGTATATTTATAGATAACACAAATATTTACGGGATATTCAATTATTTTAAATTTTCTTTGATTCTTATAACTGCTACTTTTTAATTTATCAGTAGTATTTTGTGATAATATTATTATATAATATATTTCAATTTTAAGTATTATATTTACAATTTTTCTGTGTAAAGTAATTATTATAAAAGTTTTAAAAGTATATTTTATAATGCAATCGCAATTTCTTTTCAAGAAATATGTTTGCGGTATTAGGTTTTTTTTTACAATATGTTAATATTCACTGACTTTAGTCTTCGATACCCTGCTTTAGTATCTTACTACTCTTCTATTTCACTAGCCTCAGTAGAAGTGATTACCCAGAACCTGGCCTTCCTCACCCAGGATGCAGACCCTAGGAGACAACAATATGGTCAGCAATTTCTCCATAATTTCCTGCTCGGTGACCAACTGCTCAAGGTTCTTGGCGTAAGTAAAACTGAGTTCTCACTGGTGATAAAATCAACCCTTTGTTGTCAATTCTACTGGCAATGTATATTCTCCATATAATTAGTTGTCCCAATGGGCACAAGTTTATTTTCAATATACAAATGCCAAGTGGCCATATTACAAATTAGTGGTTCTGATATACGTCGTTTTTAAGCTGAACATTAGCTAAAACTAATAATTAACTATATTAAACACAAATTATTAATTAAAAATTTAAAGATACTTGGGAGACTGACGATAAATGACAATAACTCATGTATTAATAATTTTAATATTCAAATTATAATTTTAATATTCAATTATTATTTTTTCTTATTTTAGAATCTTAGGGGTGATTTGTTTACTTGCCAAACATATCCTGTAGATAAATTTAAATATATTTTATTTATTTAGCAGAATAAAATCAGAATTGACACAGTTTTCAAAACATTTAAGTTAACATTTGTGAATATAGAATTTCTGAACGAACAAATCAACATTCAGTTTAGTTATTCCAATTTAAAGACAATTCTGTCAATAATTCTTCGTTAATTTTTCGAAAGGGCATAACAGCAAATTTTAAACTTTTCAAGAGAAGCATTTGAAAATTTAAACTTGAGCAATTCAAAAAGTATACTTGTAAAATTGATGATCTTTGGATATAAATCTGCTATTAGACACATCATTAGAAATATATCATGTAACAGTAAAGTATCTACTCATTTAAAATAGAAAATGCTTTTAGAAATACTTACACATTATTAAAAAATATCGTTTACGGCTTTTTGTGTTAAACTTGCGCCCTTTTAATTTGTTATTTTATGCCCTTACACCTTTTTTAAGGGATAGAAATTATTGATTATACGAGTCTAAAAATATTTTATTATGATATAATAATATTGAAAATATTAACAAAATGGCATAATATAAATGTTTTGTATAATAATTTTTAATCCAGTACAAATGTCTAATTGTAAATAGAGTACATTGCATGTGAATGTCCAAATTTGCGAAATATTTTAGTCCTGATGTGGCAAAGAACAATACAATACATTTGTGTGAGCTTACAATATTATAATCGCAGAGATTGTATAAATCGGAGTATTTTGATTTCTTGAGCTTTATAGGTTGATAAGATTCGGGTTTTAGTGGTTGTTTCAGAATGTCGTTCATTTTTTGCTTCTGATGACTTTCTGCAATTGGTACATAATCAAATTATAGATAATTTAAAGGCAATGGAGTTGCTATATTCATAGTGCCATAACTTTGCCCCTTAATAGGTAACGTTTCTTTTCACTGATTTAAACTTTTAAAAGTGATATTCCTTTTCTAACCTTTTCAGTCAAACCAATCGGTAATACCCATAACTGTCACAGTGCACGGTTTACTTATTCTACTATACCACGATTATCGGAACAAGTTTATCAGGAACTGAAACTACTGTTATGTTAAATGCAGTTAAATGGAGCTATGCATGGTGCATGGAGTCTTCACTATTTCGACCATGTGAAGTCACTAAATAATTAGAATGATATCTCCTCTTTATATAGGTAAAATTTCTATATACGCTATAGAAAAATATGAAAGGAATAAGAGATTTTTTCTGTCCTGCACGCGAGTCCATATAATAAATCGAATTCTTCAACACAATTATTTACTTTTTGTGTGATAAATTTAATTGGACAAGTTCCAATTTCATTAGCTCATCTTCCTCCTTGGGTTTTATTCCGTGTGTAGCAATGTCCCTCACCAGTGACCACCTCATAGACTGAAATTATAATTGTGTAAACGAGTTTTGTAAATTTTATCGATATGACTAATGGGTGTATAAATGATATTTTTGTAAATCAAACACTGCTGTTGAATTTGTTGGATTGGTAAGGCTTTTATTGCATTTTTCATTCTTTCTCTTAACCAAATATTTTTCTGTCAAGTAATTTTCAAGAGTTTTTGAGATTCAACATCTGCTTTATTTCTAAAATTTATACACAGATATATTGGTATTTTTTGGTAATGAAATAATATAGTGTTTTTTTTTTTAATATTCATCATGATTTACGCAGTACGAAACTGGATAGTTAAAATGTTCTGTTTGATACATCCTATGAATTCTAGAAATATTTAAATCGGGATGTTGATAGTATCTAGTTGAGTTATGTTTCACAAGATTACCTTTTACGGTTGGAAATCTGTCTATGTGCTCTTAACATATTAGCGAGTAATACGTGCACGCTCTTTCTGTGAAATACAGCTATTTTTTCATTTTATTAATTATACCTATATTGGTATCGACGTTTTTGTAACATTGAGCATGAACTTTACCGATATATTCAATGTATTAAAAAAGAAATCTTTACATTCTTCAACTAATTTTCACTGTCCTTTTGGCGATGTATAAATATTTATGAATTTTCTTCTTCCTGTGGTTTCCTTTGCCTTATCAGCTTTAATAATATGTCAGCATTAAGTTCTCTCCTGCAATGTGGCTTACTAACTTTACAGAATATTTAATTAATTTAATTTCTATTTGTTATTGTATGATATTTCTAATTCCTCTTACTACAGATTACCTGTATGTGTTTCATATTCTATAATCGATCATATTCTGTGACCGATTGAATTTGTTTTGTTTTATTTTACTGGTCTTGTCTTTTTAATTATGTCTATCAATATGTTAGAAGTTGAATTGGGAGGAATTAAATCAAAATGTTCGTAGCACTTAATATCTCGATGGTCATATAACAAAGACACACTAAATAAATACCATAAGCCATGAACATTTCTTCATCACAGTTTTGTATGTTACAGACATTTATTGGCAAATCAGCAGTGTTGACTTGGGACAAATTGGATTAGCAGTAGTGACTTGGGACATTGAATCAGCAGTATTGGCTTGGGTAGACTAGACTTTGGATCAGTTTAGATATATATCAGCTATATCTGTTTGGAGGATAATATCTAACATTTTTTTGTTAAGTATAAGTAGAGACATAATATAAATTATATATAAAATACGTTCTTGTGGAATGTAGCATCTTCAAAAGAAACTTTTACATTATTTTACAATTACTAACTCAAGAGAAAATTGCAATTTTATTAAGACCACTCGACTAAATTTGAAATTCCGCGTTTTTTTACTGTAAACCGAAATTATATATGTTTAAAGCACCTCTCTTATATCTAAGCCTATTTCTATGTTCGTTTGCTGCTACATGATCTGTCTGCATTATAATGTAGCATTGAAACAACGACGCTAACAAAATAAACTGTTGTTATGTAAGAATAAAATAAATGGGGTTAAAATATAGGCGTAAATAAAAAAGAACCTGTATTCTACTTTTTTAGAAAAAATAAAATGATAATTTCAAAAAATGTCACATCTGTAATTCATTACCAAAAGTCCAATTGCTTAGGTTAGGTTAGTTACTTAGTTTGTGTCACTTTCGCCTTCTGGAAAATTACCAACGAATTTATTTTCGTTTGTGAAAAGTTTTTTGAAAAGGGGTTCACTAGATCGACTACTGCTATATATATTTGTACTTAACTGAAATGTTTGCAATTTTTATTTAATATTTCAATGTACACAGTAGGATATCAAACTTATGTTTAAATTTAGACAGTCTCTATTAACATAACAATGTATATGTATTGTAGTATTCCATCTGCTAATTGATGACAATAGACTCTTTTTTATTTTGTATGTCCGAATTTTCCTTGTTCAGATACACGATATGCTCTTTGAAGACGCATGTCGTGTCCCAAGTGAAGAAATTCATTGTGGTCGAAGTATTCTCGGTGACGCGGTCATCCAACTCCAACCGATTGCAATGAGGTATCCGGCAGCTAGGGAACTGCATCGCCTTCTTACACAACCTTACGTTAAGGTATGTTGTCTAATGCTGTACTATTTATTTAGATATAACAAGTTGAGATATATAACAACTTTCATATAAGAAATTCATTTTAAGAGAACTAAGAATCAAGGCTTTCAAGAATATTTTATTTATTATTATGGGATAAATTCGAAATCCCTTGTTAGCGAGTTTAATATTTTTAAAGAATCTGATTATTTAATTCTAAGTATTTATCTACTAACTATAAAATTATTATTTTCCTTTCCTCGCCACATTTTGCCTTAGGAGAGGATTCGAATAGTTCAATTAAAAAATAACTATATTTATTGTGTATTTTAATAAAAAGAAAATTGCAATTTTATAAAGACCACTCGGCTAAATTTGAAATTCCGTTTTCTACTGTAAACCGAAATTATATATGTTTAAAGCATATGTGTTCTAATCCTATCCCTATGTTCGTTCACTGCTGCATATTCTGCCTGCATTATATATAGCATTGGAACAGTGACGCTAACAATAATACAATTAACTATTTATAATATCACAACATTCACCTAGTACTCTAAAATCAATATTTGTTGATGTAACACGATCTGTTTGTACATGACACTGCCCGGTCTGATCTTTAAATAAATATATAAATGTTAATAAATTTATTGTGTCGATAAAATTGCTGCTTACCCGATTAAGAATTTGTTATAACTAAATATTTATTTGTTTTATTTTAATATCTACCCTTAGGGTAGTATCTGAACGTTAGCTTGAATATTTAATATAAATAAATATAGTTCAAACTATGTATATAGTTTAATATTATTTTCCTTAAACTAAATTGCAAACGAAACGTAAAAACGTATGTCTTTTGGTTTTTTAATCATATTTAACTTTTTATTTGAATTTTTATCTATATATTTATTTAAAATCTTTTGATATGGCATATTTATAATGTATGTATTTTGTATGAATAGTTACTGACATATAGGAATAATTTTTTATCAGGTGTGTGCATATATTTACGTTCTTCCCTTTAGACCATTATAGTAAATACTCTGTAATTTATTTGGTATCTATGTATGTACTTCATCTCCAAAATCAACCAATCAGCACCTTCTTTCCGCATACGACGATGTCTGCAACTGCCGCTTCCAACCAGAGTTGGGCGAGGTAACATGGCCGGGCCCTGGGAATGAAGACTTCGACATGGTGAGCAACATCACGGACCAATCCAACCGTTTCTCTCTAGAAGAAGACTACTCCTTGCCTCGAGGGGGACTCGATCGGGCCGTCTTCCGTCCTTCCCTTACCTCTCAGCCTTCCATTGCTGATCTTCCTCGTCAGATTGGAATAAGGAAAGAGCTTCATGAGCCTCTGGTAACTTTCCCTTCCCTTATACTTCCTATACTATAGTCACTTTTCGTTTAAAATTAGTTTTGTATATAAATATTTTAAAACAATTTTACGGTCAAATTAAAATTTATTTGACAATTATCAGAGTAAACTTCTACACTACTTTATTATAGGATATTAGTATAAGGCAATGATATATAATTAGTTTAACTTAAAATAAGATATAAATATTGTTAATAACCTTTTAGTAAGCTATACTTTTTTCAATGTTTTACATATTTATTTTTTTCTATATTCTATTAAATATACTTTTACAATCTTATCTCATCTCATTTTTACTAATCTATTGACAATAAATTAATACTTAATTAAGTTGGGGAACTCTGAATTTAGTAATGTAGTAAAATGTGTCATCATTTTAGGCAAACATTTTAAAATATTAAAATGGTATTATTTTTATTAATTTATTACTTTAGTGTACCATTTAGAGCATGCTTAAATACCTGAAAAATTCTCCAAAAAATTATCATTACTTGATAATCAGCGTTAGTAAAATGTGTTCATGAACTTATTATTTTTTTCTATATTCTATTATTTTCTATACTTAGTAAGATTCATCATCTAGTCAACATATACATATATGTATATTCTGTTTTAAGTAAAAATGTATAAGATTTTACAAGATTTAAAAAAATCAATTAATACAAAAATTATGTATAATTTTTTAATTTTTATTGTCTAATTTTTTTTAATTTTAAAATTTGGCTTTTTGAATTGTAGTTAAACATGATTTTAAAATAAATACATCAACATATAACATACTTGACAAGTTATTTATTTTTTAACAAATATTAGGGATACTGATGTTTATATTATGTTAAGAGCCTGTCATAAATTGAAATAATTTAATAGATCGTGTTGATAATACATTCAGTCGTATATTATACTGTCTTAATAAAATTATACTTTACATATTATATTTCAAGTTATTAATTTTATCATATTGCCTTATACTACTTACTGATTATGAGTAGTGTACATATTATTTAGTTTCAAAATAGCAGTGGTTACTATATTAATACAATTATATTTAATAATAAAGTATATTTATTGAAGAATATTATTCTAAATGTTTAAACTCAAAATATTTAATATTGAAGCATAAATGTTCTTCTTTTATTCATGAAAGAGATTCTTTCAAGTTGAACGTATGCTACAAAAATGCATTATAAATCATTCAAGTAAGTTAGTTAGTCGGAAACTAAACCAAGGTGATGGAACCTCATCGACTAAAAACAGGCGCAGACTCCTTTTAACATCTCCGAGGCTCTTCCTCTCTTCTCTGTTTCTTAATATATTTTTTCTTCTTGCGAGTTAATGAAACATTATTACCGAAAGATAATAGGAACGGGTATAGGACTCTATTATTGTTGATGTGGTGGGCATTCGAGCCTCTATTAAGTACTCCTATTTCATGCCGCCGCATATCTCCTGTATTCTTGTTGTCAGAGGGGATGTATATAACAGGAACTGTATTTTGCTTCCTTCTTTCTCCTTCTACTTCGTTCTTTCTCAAGCCCTTCACCCCTCTTATATTCAATTCAACTTATTGCTTCTAAGAATGTGTGTTTCAAACCGTCTAACACTCGTTTTCATTTCTACATATTGCCTATCACATTCGTATATATGTTATGTTCAGAACTCTGAAGTTATACTTATAGTCACAATAGCTATGCAATATCTTTATGACAAAATATTTGTTTTCAAAGATTCCACTTTAACAAAGGCAAAATTTCTTTTCCATATTACCCCCCCCCCTTGCCCTGCCCCTCTTTTGAATTCCCAATCATCTTTTTACCTTTCCAGCATGCTAATTCTCTTTGAGATAGTATATAATGTATCTATATATTATGGGGATGGGTAGGTTGTATATTGCGTGAGCTAATTGTTGACGTCTTTTATTAAGTCTAATGACAGACTTTATTATAGTTTAAGTGATTCTCTTAATGCACATTAAATAATTGCTAATTGTATCCATCGCTTTGCTTTGTCATAGAGAGTGCTTGATATTGCCTCTGCGTTGGGATGCGTACATATATAAATAAGGAAATAGAAATTTCGAATTATAAAATTCTTATTTTAAAAATCTCAAATACTTTTACTATACATAAAATACAGCGCATGTGAACTATTAACATAAACAGCAAAATATATTAACTTTTAGAATTTTTGTGGCATGTTGTTGCATATTTATTATATGCGTATTGTTAATGTATTTTATCCTTTTAAACGGCAAAATAACGTTTTAATAATCGTTTTAAACGGTTTATTTTAATTTTTTAAATTATATACAATCCTTAATTGTTAAAAAAAAATTCGGTTAAATGTACACATCATGTGATAAATTGTTAATTTGTTTTAATAGTTTCTAAAGATGGTTATATTTAGTCATATATTATCTTATTATGGAAATAATCTGTTGGTTAACGAAATATTTATTCTTTCAATATATCTATATTTCAACATTCTTATTGAAATTTATTATGTAACTTTAAAACTAATGAAGATAAACTAACTATAAGATACTTAGATTTATTTTTATGTTAAATATAATTAATTTTACAATGCTTTTAAGGAAATAACTGGAAAGATTTTCTGTAGTACATTAAATAATGTTTCTAACAAGTAACTTCCATAAATCTCCTGATTAAATATATAATTTTTACTTAGACACGAATAAAAATAATTCACCAGAGAAGGTCACTGTCCTCCATTATCAAATGCTCTTTATAACTTATATCTAAAATAAAAAAATAAGCAGTTCGGTTTCAAGATAAAACTAAGTAATATTAATGACAATGTTGATTTCAAAATAATATGTTATTGTCGAATTATTCTGTCTGTTTTGCATAATCTCACAATTAAATGTAAACTGATTGTCATTATAATATGATGAAATGATGTCTAAGAATATTACTTTTTCTATATACATAGTTTGGAAAAATTCGGATTGTTGTTTTCTAAATGTATTTAATGAACTCTTCGCTCGATCAGGGCTTGACCGTGGTTCGTAAGGACGTCAGGAGTGGAAACCAAATTCGATCCCAGATTGTTGTCGAGCGCATCATTGCCGGATCCGTAATTGATAAACAAGGTAATACAAATCCTAGTTTCATTTTATTTCGTGGATTAGAATCTTTAGGATAATAACTATTTTATAGTTTAGTATAATTCTGTATTACGTGTTTTCGATAATCGTTATTTAATCTACCGATTCTGATGATATATATTATGGAATATAATTGCAAGAACTATATGAAATATTATTATTGCCATTAATGTATGATTTTTTTTAAACATATATTATATAATAATATATTTCGTTACAGGTAAATTTTAAATAAATATCGTTGTCTAAAAAGTTAACCTTTTGAAAGTAATTATGATTTAATTTAGGACTCTGATTACAACTAATAAACGACCAGATGGGTATATGTTCCCGGAGGTGTTGTACATTCAAATTAGAAGTGCAATTGAGAAAAATTCGATACGGTGGCTTCCATGTTACATTTGTCCTAATTTAGTTTCCAATAAGCTAAAATCATTGATTTATTTTTCATTGAGAACACCAGCGATAATTTAATGATTTCCCCTGCGTTTTCCGCCGTATTGTATTTGTTGTCTAAATTATGTTTCCAATTTGTTTAATATATTTATTTATCTTCCTTATCAACAGCCAGTTTTGTGAAATGAATCTTTGTCACTTTAAAAAATAATCAATATTTAGTGAAAATTAAACACTGAATTGAATAAATTGTCAGCTTTTCCATGCATGTTCGCCTTTATTAAAAATGTATATATTACACTTTAAACAACGTTATATTTATTAAAAACGTACTTGTATACTATGCTTGCTGCAATTTATACAAACTAGTTTTCATCTTTCAATATTTTTTCATCGATGGATAATTTGAAAGTTATTATCACTGAACTTATCTAGCAAAAATGTATACATATATAATATGAAAAAAATAAAGCTTGAATACCCAGCTATCTGTGTAATAATGTTGTGCTATATTGACATTATGAAATTTGATAGGGTTATGGTGATATTTGATCATTGGCGTGCGACTGACTCTATGCCTACACTAACACGCTTCTTCTGCTTATAGTAATGACATAGTGGCTATATATATTTCCAATTTATAGTATTTCCTATGTATGGGCAAGCATTATACATATTCCCATATTTTTTGTATTAATATTGCATCTCTTAGCGTCGCCCCTTGTTTTATCAAGCCTGTTCGTTACCCTAGCAACCGAATGAATTCGTTCGGATTATGACTGAAGCCTCCTGTATTCGTAATATCGGATGTTTTGTGTAAACATTTTAACGGCACCCTGCATTATAATGTCATTTCTATTGTACAATTTATTTCCCTTATTACAATATTCAATAAGACGTACATAATATGACTCTATTTACTGCTTTTTTAAACCTTAGAAAACGGAAAAATTAGCTAATTGAAAAATATGTTTCGCTATTATGCTTTCACCTTATTTTTATCTGTGAACAAAATACAATACCTTTACTATTTGTATGATGATATTATCTACATTTCCGCATCTGAGATATAACACAATAAATACAAAAATTAGATCTTGTTGTTCTATCTACTTTCTATATCTTTCATTTTTTCTTCCTTGAATTCTTTGGATTATTTATATGCATGTTTCATTATATCTAATTTATAGTAGACCAATATTTTATTTAACATATTTATATATTGCAATTTTTAGTTAATATTGGCTATATATCCTTTATATCCTTTATATATTAAGCTTTATATCCTATCGTTCTAATTATTTATTTGATCTTTCACTGTACTTATATTTATTTATATTTACAGTTTACATTTATTCAACATACTTTAATGTAGGTAATGTTTTTTATTGGTATAAAAAATTTAATTAATAAGCTTATATAAATTTAAGTAATTCTAGTTTTAAATAGGGATATGTTTGTTTCTATATAGTATAAAAATTTATTATTTTAACATCTTAAAGCTTCAATACCTTATAATTATAATTGTTTAATTAATAGAAATGACATTTTATTTTGTATTCAACAAATTAGTTGAAGGTATGTATGACATGTACCTTTAATTAATAATATAATCCGATTTTTTCTATAACTTGATATCAATGTTTATTCTTTCGGAAATCAATAATTGATTGGTTCAGCTCTTCTCTCTGTGGGTGACGTCATACTGGCTGTAAACGACCAGCCAATAGAAACACCCGAGGCTCTACAACGACTCTTGAAGCAGATATCCCATGGCACGATAACGATGAAAATTCTTTCCGGTCACGGAAGAAACACACACCCGTCTACAGAATCTTTAAACAAGGTTCTTATTTAAACTTTTTTTGCTTTACTTTGTATAAATAGGTGAAAATAGAGTAAGCATTTTCTTTACGTCATTCAATAAATGAATGTACCTAATGATAATTCTCCTATAAAGCTTCAATCTGGTTTAAAACACCACATATAAGACCAGAATGTCTACTATAGTATTAACTAAAAATTACTGTTATGTTTTTTGTAGTTTTTTTTGTGTAGAAAATATCTTTGTTTTATATTTTAAAATGATTATATTTGATTTTATAAATACATTATCAAGTTTTTAGCTGATTTACTTCGTCTGTACTAATTTTTGAATGAAGTAAATAGGGTTTCACAATTGAACTTTTTAACAAGGAAATCGATTTATTATTGTGCACAAACTGCATTGTAACACCGACTGATTCATATGTATTATTGAATACTAAATAATTCTGAATAATTAATTTTGTTCGCTCTTTCTACTGAACAAAGGTTTTTTTTCACTTAACTAAATTTTCAAGGCTTATATAACATAAGTTATATGAATAATTATTGTGGAAAATTGAACATATTAGCGCGAATGATGACATCCTGAAATCTGTAATTATGCTCTTGTCAGCTGTCAAACTGATCAATAAGTCGTGAATGATCCCCTCCTCTCCGCTCCTTGTATCTCTTTCAGTGCTTTATGCGCTCCTTCTTCACCTATGAACCTGAGAGGGACACCCTCCTACCCTCGGGGAACATTGGTCTCCCCTTTGAAGCCGGCGATATTCTCGAGATTTTATCCAAAGACGATGTTAATTTCTGGCAGGTGGGTAAAGCCTCACTATCTCATTTCCTCCTTCCTTTCAACGGATAATTGTTGCCCATACCGCCTTTGTGAGGTTAATATAATAAGTATTCCAAAACTATGTAGGTAGTCTTTCATTTTTAATTAGCTTAAAAGAGACGATTTGGTTTATTTTGAAAAAGTTTTAATGTAATATTATATATAATTCCAATCATTACTTTTCAAGATATAATGTATATTATTATTTCTCAATGAAATACATCTTTTTGAAAGATACGTAAACATAACAATCAAAAGATATTGATATTTTTAAATATGTAAAATGATTTGTTATCGGGAATTTCTAATACGAGTATGACTCGCCTGAAACTGACACGAGTTTGTGTAGTTTGTTTTCTTTCTTCATTTCCAAACACTATAAAACATGGAAGGGTCTATTTTTAGAGTTCTTCTTTTGAAATTAAAATTTGTAGATACATTAAAGGATATAGTCACAATAGAGTTATTCTGCTATTTCGGGCATTTAGTATGTACATTTGTATCGCATGTTATTATAGTTGTATGGTATTTAATTATCATAGCCTATTTGACTATATACATAGTGTTATTGTGGATTTCGTATGCATTATCATGTTTTTAGTGCAAGGATTAATGCAAGTCCTGATTCAAGTCACAATGACTCACTAATAGGCACATTACATTCAACTCGGCTATCTATGTTGCATTTACAGTACTCTTTTATATTATTAGTCATACGCTTTGCAATATATTATGTAAATCTTAATCATTATAAGTAATTACTTATACGTCAAATATAACTATACTGTAGTTTCAAAATCGTTTTTGCATATTTTAAAAGAAAAATAGTGTAATCGTGGATTTTTTAGTGACATTATAATATAGGTACATTTCAAAATAAGCATTATGATTAGCGTGGAAGATATCATATTATTAATAAAATCATCAAAATGAAAAAGACTAAATATCCCAGGCAATCCCTAATATATATGAAATATTTATCTTAATAACTTTCTATGATGTTGTATCCCAATTTTCAGCTCCAGTTAATGAAAATGGTTGACTAGCATACTGTATTACAACCGGTGAGTTATATCATTATGTTATCATGTTCCAGGCGCGGCACACGAACAGGGGTGTCAGCAGTGGTCCCGTGGGACTTATACCCTCTACTGTGTTGGAAGAAAGACGAAAGGCCTTCTGTAGGTCCACCGCTAACGATGCCCATCACCCTAGTTCAGGTGTGTTTCCTACTTTTCTTTGATTTAGAACGCTGCCTGGTAGATCGTTATTGATTGGTAACACACAGAGAGATGGTACACAGGAGACAAGTGATCCAATTAAAAACCAGTATTTCCGCGGGAATATTCAGGAAATCTTCATAAGCAAATGGGTACAATAACTCAAAGTGGTTTTTCTGTTTATAGTTTAAAATGTTTGAAAGTACCTTTTTTGCTTTCGATTGATCTAAAAAAATACTACATTGATTACTTTTAGTATAATATGATAATCACAACATGAAGTCTGAGAAATACCTCTGATTTAACAAACAAGCAAGTGGCATTCCATATTTTTATTGAACCACCATTTTTGTCAATGTGTGAGAAATATATGGGTCGTATTTTTATAAGCTTACACCTCTATAATTATGCAATTACTTAATTATAGTGTCTTAAGATCGTAGTTTTAATTACTCAATTGATACAATGTTGGACAAACGTGACAATTTTGTTTTCCTTGGATTAAATGTTCATTATAAGCCAATGTTTTTCATTTATGTACATTGCTCTATAAAAATAATTAGATTATGGTTTTATATGAAATAGAATTAAGAAAATGGAATTTATCATTAATAACATTTAGAATAATATTGATTGTAACACATTTTTAAGATACTCTATTAACGAGCGTTTCATTCACAATAAAAAGCCTTAAAGCAAAAATAATTGCAATGCATCACTGGTAATAGAAAAATAGATTTTTAATACATTTGTAAAAGAATTACAGTAGACAAGCCAAGTTTTTCTATATAAAAACTCCAAATTTCGTCCTTTTCCTCTTCCTATTAATGCCATCCAACCTCGCAAAGCAGGCAAGAAGAAGGACAAAAAGGTGGTCTTCTTCAGAGCCATGGATGCCTCGAACGTCTTCTCCAGGTCTGAAGTCTGGACCTACGAGGAGGTTGTCCAAGTGCCCGCCTCTCAGGTGACTTGTCTGGTGCTCGTGGGGCCCACAAACATCGGCAAGGAGGCGATCAAGAAGGCGCTCTGTGGTCGGGAACCTACCAAGTTTGCATACCCTGTCACAGGTGAGCTTGTATTTGTGCAAACTACAGGTCGTGACAGTAATTTATTGGTTAATGAAAGCTTTTTGTATATATTTAATGCAAGTTATCAAATGGTTAATGCCTAGAAACACGTAATAAACACATTAAATATGATGTTATGTAACTGAAACTTAAGCAGCGATCATGACATCTATACTACGTGCCAAAATGAATGTCTAAGATTTAACGATAGAAATAGCTATGTTGATAACTATTATGACTACTATGCACATTCAATTTGTTTAAAATATCGATAACTAATACTCGTACAATTTAAGCGTATTATAATAGAAGAGAATGAAAATAAATGTTGCCATTCTTTTTTGGTGCATTATGGTCTATACTCGCTCAACATAATAACGTCTTCTTTTGTTCCCTTCTCATCTAATTTGCCTACCCCCCCCCCCCCCTCTCGACCTGACAATCTGACAGACACCTCAGCCCGACTGACCGGAAATATGCGCGACTACCTCAACTCCATGTCCAGGTCCCAGATGGAGATCGGTATCCGTGCCGGTGATTACGCTGAATGGAGCGAAGTGGCGGGAGATCTGAGAGGCGTGCGCTTCTCGGCTATTCGGGAGATTATCGATCGTGGCAGAACGGCTGTTCTCGACTGTCAGGTCAAGGTAAGGCCAGTAGTTGTCGTCCCATCAGCTTGTTAAGTTAGCAGGGTTATCACGTCGTTTGTTAAATTAATGTTTCTTGGCATTCTTTCTTATTTTTTTTACACATAATTATGAAATCTAACAGATTAAACATAACATATATAAACTAACTGAGGTTTCCTTTTCTTTCTATTTCAAATTACCAAGGCCCCTTTGACTGTGTCTTATTATTGAAAACGTCTTAACTTAAAACCACATCGGTCTTTTTGCGAATTTAAAACCAACCCGAGGAGGGGAGGGGGGGGGAGAGGAGGTGCACTCCCTCCTATAATTTCTAAACTTCCTAATAGAGTAGAGCTTTAATGCTTTGTGTGTAGTTAAACGAAGATGTTTTTAACATAATAACACTAAAATGGTAAATTTCTTTCTATACTTAATTTTTATAAAAACGGTCAGGCTTTTTGTGCCACTCTGTATTTTGAAAGAAAACATTCTTTTATATTTATACTTCCTGCCAGAAAAAAATAGTTTTATTATATTTTGTGAATTATTGTATGAAATTAATGCGTACCCGAATAAGCATTTTTAGAGTGTAGTCGCGTGCACAGTACCGACTATAGCGCTAAAAGTTATAAAACTTAATTTTTGGGAAATGTTACGAAGCTCCATTTACAAAAATGACAGCGCGAATTTTATGGATAGTAAGGATTTTATGGCAATGTTTAGATGGTTTTCTTTTAATGTACTGTACATTCACAATATTTTCACTGAACCAACCCTCCATTATTATCACGAGGAAATGAACACTTGAGAACATTAATTCCTCTTTTGTGTTTGTGTGATTCTACATAGTCGGTTCGAAATATTCGTCTTCCCGAGCTGAATCCTCATGTCGTCTTCGTCGCGGCACCCGCCTTGGAGGTTCTCATGGCCATGCAGTCTAAGGGCCTTCAGAAAGGTGTCATCACTTCAAAACTATCGGTAATAGTCTACTTTGTATTACTTTGTTCTAGTACTATTATAATGCTGCTCAGGTTCACACGTTCCAATCCGCGTTTAGATGTCACTTGATTTCTGAACATGGAGAGATACCAATATTAATAAAAATTATACTGTAACTTATTCGAAAGCGACTTACATCGTCTTGTGACTTAAAATTGCCATACTACCTATAAACTACCAAAAAAATTAACTAAATTGAGTTTGAAAGCTATATA
Organism: Invenusta paracnida; assembly: GCA_036023295.1. Lineage (NCBI taxonomy): Eukaryota > Metazoa > Platyhelminthes > Proseriata > Coelogynoporidae > Invenusta > Invenusta paracnida. The sequence continues at coordinate 16,443 of JAYRBW010049891.1, forward strand.
CCGGACAGCTGTTTTGAGCTTATAAGCTTTCCAAAAATGTCCAACTAGTTGGCAGTATTTCCTTCCAGTTCATTTAAATATAAGTGTATCACAATAACCAATATTAATAATATACAAATTTGAGTAATTTTGAAACTTTGAGATTTGTAATTAAATCAGAATTGAAGACATTTTCGATATTATTGTGTCGGAGTAATTGAAAGAAAAGTGAATTAGTCTTTTCAAACTCCGACCTATTCTACTAAATCAAAATTATTATCGTAATTATCGTAAACATTACTTTTAAATAATTTAATAATGGTAATTATTTTGGAGAGTGATTCAAATGCTTACAAAGTATGTTTTTAAATCATATTTTGATATATAATTGAATATCAGTGTGTAGATTTAAAGTAGTATTTTCAGTTTCTAATCGTCTTGAAAAGCTTTCGAAAGCTTGAAAAATGACAAATTTATAAAAATGCCTTAAAAGGGGCTTAAATTTTATTTATGATATATAATTTTTAATTTGCCATATTTTTAAGATGTCAAAAAAATATTTAACTTCTAATTAAATATATTATATTCTATGCATAGTTCTGACATTTTAAATATTCAATTCTGTTGAATATACCATATTTTATCGATATATATATATATATAAATATTTATTAAACTCATGTTATATATGTACAAGTATATATTCATTGTATGTATTACGATTATTACTACTGTTTTATGTAAAATTCATATATTTTTAAATTGTAAGTTTTTCTATACATATTTAGCAGCCTCTAGAATGTTCCTTTGTCCTAAAAGGGTCTAGAAAAAGCCTTGAATTTTGTATGACTAAAAGTGTGGAAACCGTGTATTTATTATTTACTATTTATGTAAATATATTATTATTGTAATGTGTTTTTCATTGTATGAATACCTCTTTTTTAGTTTTATGATATACATTTGAATTTATATATCTGAGAACAAATATTACTATTATCGTTTAAATATTAAATGTGAATAGGTATAACTTTTCTGTGAAACGTTATAAGCCTCTTATATAATTTTATTTATTTTGGAAGCCTTATTATAAATTATAAATTGTTTACATTTCATAGATTAATATTAAGACAAAACATAGTTTATTTTTCATCATATTTCTAATCGATTTGGACCCAACTATTTTAATATGCATATATACTATTATTTTTTAAATATTAAATTTTTGAGGCATAAAATCAATATTTTAGTTAGCAGTTCGTGTATAGCATAGCATATAAACTTTTGATTGGACCATATTTACCTCTCTCCTAACTTTATCGGTGGACCAATAGGAACACGACCTTAAGGAGGTAGTGAACCAATCCACGCGCTTCGAGCGGCACTATCGGCACATCTACCAATCGGGCCTGCTGAATGACAATTTCGAGGTTACGATTGACCGTCTCTTACAACTCGTCCGGACACTGGAACGCCAACCCGGCTGGATTCCAGCTTCTTGGGAGTTGGACCGGGTGCCTCTCTTGCCTCCTCTTCCCCTTAGCGATGAGACACCGCCTTCTGATCATCGACCACGGTACTCTAAGCGTGGCACCAGTAGCTATAGCAACGCAAGCCTCCAACGAATGCGTGGGGATTTGCCTGCCGTATCCACCTCTGCTGGCCCACAAATACTCCCAACTCCTAGGGATGAGGCTGCGACACCTTACGCTCAGCTCGAATATCCAGAACTACCACCGGGAGTTAGTCGTCGACAGAATCCTCGATACGACCCGAGCAGCTATGAGTACGCCGAGATACAGCACCCAGTGACGCGGTCACGTGACCCGCCGCCTTCTGTACCACCTCCGCCCCCACCATTCATAGAGGGCGTCAGTGACGTTGATGTGAACGACGATCTCGCGCCGCACTTTGTCGAATCGAAGTTGCGACCCTTCCGAATCTCACAAGAGGTTTCCTACGATGCTAACGATGAGGATGAGTATTTTCATCACGGGAGCACGAAAGCAGTTCCAGCGGCTGCGGTCGATAGTTCCGAGGAGACTGGAAACGAGAGTGAGACCGGTAGTGAAACAACCGCTGAGAGCAGTGAAGAAGAAAGTGACGATCACTCTGCGATAAAAGCGATACCTCCGCCTACGCTGGTTCCAGAAATTCGACCGTTGCCTTCATCACAGCCGCTAGAGACAGAGAAACAGGCTGTGGTACTAAAACTGCCGCCAGTTCCTCTCAGTAAGCCTCCGATTCCCCAAAATAAGCCGCCTATTCCGAGAAACAAGCCTCAAATTCCAGCTAACAAGCCCTCAATACCTCTCAACAAACCGCCACCTCCCCCCATTCCACAGAACAAACCGCCGCCACCACCCATTCCACAGAACAAACCGCCACCTCCAAAGATTGCTGCCAAACCATTGCCACCACCAATTACACATAAACCTGTCCTGTCTCCCGCGAATGTTCATGTAGTTGGTCACAAACTTAAGAATAAAGAACGAGAGGAGGAAAGCAGTGATGAAGAGTACACGAGCGACAGTTCATCGGACAGTTCTGATTCTGAGGAGGACAAGGTGCAAGCCGCTACCAACAGCATTCCATTGGCGAATCCATCAGGGGCAGGTTTTGCTGATGTGTCACCTACTGGGATTGTCATCTGACCACTTTGTATGAAGGCTTTGTTTGCTTTATCTCTACATTCATGATTACAATTGGGATCTCTTCTAACATTCATTCTGTAAAAAGGTATGATAGTCACGAATTTTAGTCGGTTCAATTTTCTATGTTGAATTTCGGATCACTAAAATTATTGGAAGCTGAAATGAATAATCACTGTTTTATTTCAAATTAATACTTTATTAACATTGTTATTTGTACTAGTTATTTTAAATCTTACTTCAGCATCATTTAGTATTCTCCTCCCCATATACATACTCTACGAGGCCTTTCATGTTTCAAATCTTATTTTATCCAGCTCTCCTGATGTTTCAGAAGCAACTTTACACTTTTGCTTTATTGCTTTATTTCATAGCAACAAGTTTTGGTGTGCATTTTTCAAATTGAGAACGTCTCGTGATTACATTTATACAATACGACACTTTCTTTCGTCCATATATTACCTCCAAGAATTCCTGTACCTTAATTAATTACTCTATTGCTATTGGTACTATGTACTCGTTTAAAAATCTTTTGGATTCTAATTTGAATATTTATTTTAATTATGGGTCTTTTAGATCTTAGCATATCATTATTCCGTAATATATTACCGATTAATTACATTACTTCACTTTTATATTAGACACATATACATTGTATCCTTTAAATTTTTGACATATCATATATTCCAACTATAATAATGGTATTCTTTTACTCAACTTATTATTATGATACATTCATTGTAGTATATATTTTATTGTGCATATACGCTGATACATTCAATCCTGTTGCCGACATATTTTCATTTGTTTACTTTCTTTAAGTTATTTTATTCTCATAACTTTGACTATAAATATTTTGTAGTCTGTATTATTATCTATACAACAAAATAATGCAATCTTGTGTTTTTTATATTTTACAAATTAATAGTACCATATCGCCACTATGCCACATGTATTTTTCTTACACGAATCGTATATACCAACCTAATCAGAAAATGTGTTCATGTATTTTCAGATATACTTTAGTAGTCTGTCCAATTATATACATATTAATAATACTGTATATTATGAAGAGCTGTGAATTTTTCTCTGGGTTATTTTATCCATTGTTTTGTAATTTTAGCAGTTTTTTAATTAACAATACATATCATGTTCTCAATATTTAAACATTTCTCATTTTATTGTCACAGGATGACTTTGCCTTATTAAATTTAAAATTACTGGTATATATTTTCTGGTTTTACTTTCTTGCGATTGTTAATTGTAAAATATATTTTTATGGCTTACCATCATATTTTGTTAAATACTTCTTTATGTTTTGCATCTTCTTTGTTCCTATTTATAACATATTTATACTTGATTATTTGTTAATATTCTTATCATCGATATTATATAATTATAATGTGATATATAATAATGTTTGTATCAGTTCTTTTATTTTATTTATTTTCTGTATTTATGTTTAAATTAATATAATGCGTATATGGCTGATTGTACGGTAAAAGGGGATACTTATTTTATTAGTATTTTATTAAAAGTTGAAATTTTCTGTTTTGCTTAATATAAAAAAGACCTTAATATAACATTAATTAATAGATATATTTAAAGTTTGTTTTTCTGTATTTAATTACTATTATATTTTGAATAGAATACATAGAGAAATGAAAGGCATACATCCTTCTACACCTTTATAAAATTAAAGCTTTTCTTTGATTTAAATTGATTACATATTAAGGAAATTTGATTAGATTTTGGAGTTATATCAGTGAGAAAAGGTATGTACAAGGTATGCAAAATGTGTGAAACAACTTTATTCTCTTTTTTTATGAATCATTTATAATACATTTCTACAATTAGCTAGTTTAATTGTTATACTAGTATTCTGCCATTGCCATAATATTTTAATTTCTATCATGAAGTCAGATTATAATTTGACCTGTGAAATTTCCAAACCGAACCACGGGGATTAAATAATCATATACATATTAAACCGTTTTCATTAGATATATATAATTCGCAGTCTCTTATATACTTGAATACTTTATTAATTATGGAAACTATTTTGAAACATTTTACTCTCACAAAAAGAAAAGTATAAATGTCTATTATAGACTGAAAAGGTACATTTTAAATGTGTATTTCCAATACTTAATGATATTTATCGTTGCTTGTAAATTGTACATTTTTCAGAATGCGCTCATTTTAATTATTTTAAAATTGTTTTACCGTGATGTATAAGTGTGTAAAACACCAAATAAATAAGACAAAGGAATCGTAGAAAAATTACTGTGTTAAATATTTAAAGAAATCGCCAATGTTATTTGTACTAATAATAGTTTTATAAGTAGTATCAAGCATTATACATTAAATATTTATATATGTTTAGCTATAGCTCATTCCTTACCAAATTATCACAAAGATTTTTATAGCCTTGATTTAGCAATGGGAAAGTAGTTGAATAGGAGTAATTGATCTATTCTATAATATTAGTAAACTTATTGAAAATGTCCGAATCTTAAATAATCATTAGTATTTTGTAATTATATATATGTGTATATTATCCCATCTAATTTCAAAATTAGAAACATTACAAAATATAATTTGTTAAATATGGCGAAACGAATCAAAAGTAAATTTTTAAAACGCATGACTGCAGAGTGCTTTAATATACAGTATATGCTTTTCGAATGAAAGTTATACTATAAGTCTTACAATTTAGGTATAAGAAAGGGTTACTATAAATCTACGCTTTAAAATAATATTACACCTAGCTAAAAACCCCACCGCGTGTGTGATTGCATAAAAGTTTGTTAGACACACCTATAATCGTCTTGTAGTCATGGTAATATACGTATATATTGTAGCATGCATTCATCGTACAAGTCGTTTGCTTATCTTTAATATCTTCTTTGTATTTAAGTAAGTTATTTGCTACTCTTTCACATTTTCTCTCGTTTTAACTTCGTGTTTTTGAAGTATAGTGAAGATAAGTAGAAGAGAAAGAAACCTATTCGACAAAATACAAATTTAAAACATTTATCGTATACACATCTCAATAGGAACTATCCCGCGTGTCTCTTCCATTTGGGTTTTGTATATATTTAATTGCGCACAAAATGATGTATTGCAAATTCTCGCTAAAATACGAAAAATGCGTGTATGTCCTCGTTGCAGAGAGAAGCTCACCGCTCCCAAGGAACTACGCCCAAACTGAAGTTTGTCCTTACATGCACAACGCTCTATACCCTCCGCCCATCTTCCCCATTTCTAGATAAACGCATTCGAATTGTACATATAATATGTGCAAATTGCACATAATAACTCGTATAGCTATACACAAGCCTGTACATTTTAGAAATTGGAATCCGAACAGGCAAGAATTAGGAAGAGACGAGGGGTGGGAATGAAAATAAACCAAGGACCTTATACTCGTATAATTTAAGAAAAGATCTCTTCTCAATATTATTCACTGCAAACATTTCATTTATGTGACTATTAATATTGTATATATTGTAGAAATACTGAGTCAATGAACAAGTGCTATGCGAAATATAAGCCCCTTTTTCAGAATTAACTAAAAGTTTCTATGATCATAGGCAATTTGATCCCGCTTCTAATTAGTCTAGAATTTTGTGTACGCATATATGAAAACTAAGAAAACAGGTCTCTTCTCGATAGTAGGTAGTACTATTATAGAACTATTGTATTATATTTGACTGACATCTTCATCTTTGCAAGCTTATACTTGCAAGCTATCTAAATACCTCGAGTACCTGTACAAGCTGTATCGGCATAAAATATACCTCGCTATAATATATATTGCTTCTTATAGACTGCATAGTTTAGTCACATAGGTTTGTAGTATACCTAGTCTCGTAGTTTGTCAGCGCAATAATACTCCCTAATCTTTACTTGAAAGAAGAAAAAGAGAAAAGCAACTTTATCCCTATTTTCCGAATTATAATCGGGTACAAATACATCACGTTAAAGTTTAAAACGTAATATTTACTTTTAAGAAAATTTAAAATGCTTGTCTTTATAGTGAATGTCATTTGCTTTCTTTTATCTCATTGTGAAATTCAAACTTTGTCGGCTAGGTCAAAATTATTAATTATCTACTATTTAGTTTAGACCATATTATATAAAAGTAGTCATTTTACTTAGAAGTTTTAATTTTAAAAGCTTAGGTATTATATTAGCACTTTTTATTGTCAATCTTAAATGCAAATTAGATCCATATAGTTCAAAGATATGCATTCAGTATAAAATTGAACAGCATATAATTCTATAATTTAAATGTCATATTAAATGACGACGATGATTATTTTATTCATCACAACACATAAAACATATTTCTTGATAACTGTTTTGTAAAATTTAGAAACATTGCTAATGTTCGTAATAAATTACGTTATACGCAAATAATCGCCAAAGATAGGGAATTTATTTCGGAAATGATGATATCTAGATTTTTTTCGTTTGACTTTGGAAACATGAGTGCACGAGGGATAATTTGATTAGACATAAGTGTCTCTTTGAAAGTTCAGTGATTTAATAACTCAAGTAATATGATTGTTAGAAGAATCTGGTGATTGAGAAATACAAGACAAAGAAATTTAAGTAAATTATTTGACGTAGTTTTATTGAAGTATTTCCTTTTCATCTAACTATAGTAACGACTTATAATTGTGTGCACAAAAAAGAAGTGTCGTTTAAAAGCAGCATTTGAAGTAATTTTAATTGATAATAATTTAAGCTCATTTAAAATAACGGATATCTAAAAACAATCTTACATATTTTATCTTATTTTATTTTACATACTTACTTACTTATTTACTTACTTTATTACCTACCCGCTTATTTACAGCATACTTACTTACTTACTTACTTACTTCCTTATTTACTTACTTACTTACTTTCTTATTTACTTACTTGCTTACTTAATTACTTACTTACTTACTTTCTTATTTACTTACTTACTTACTTACTTACTTACTTACTTAATTATTTACTTGTTTACTTACTTACCCACTTACTTACTTACTTACTTAATTACTTACTTACTTAATTACTTACTTACTTACTTACTTACTAAGTCAATTATTTACTTGCTTATTTACCCACAAACTTATTTATTTGTTTTATTACTTTCAAACTAACTTACATACCTATTTATTTATTTACTTACTTCGTAAGTTATTACCCAACTGTCTTGAAATTTCTGTCTGTCATGGAAATTTCTATTTTATAAATTATGTTTGTAAAAACAGCAGTATGACTTTAAATAAAATGTTATAATTACATAAGTATCCTAATTAATATGACATAAACCGTTCGATAACATTTTTACATAAGTTTATGTCGGAATCAAACCTTTATATTCTACTTTTAAAATTCAGGAAATAAAGTAGTTTTGACGAAATATTATGGAAGATAAATAACGCATACTTTGTTTTAAAAAATATAATAAATCGACTGTCATTTGTCAAACACCGTCGTATGAGGAAAATCAGAAATGTTGAGAAATTGATTTTAAAAAAATCGGATTTTCTAATGACGATTAAATGCATCTAAAAATTATATATTTCGAAAATAAATATATCATCTTAAAGTATGTACACATGGCAATAATTTGGCTCACTTTATGTCAAAATATATTTCAGTTTATTATGGATAATCGAAGCTCAAACTTATACGACGGTTTGACAAATTACATTTTATATTTTTTATAATTACACGACGGTTCGACTTAATTACATTCTATGTTTTTTTTATAATTATAAGACGAATTTCAAAGATTTAGGACTGTGTTTTATTAATTTTTTAATCATACGACAAGGTTCTATTTTATTTCATATTAAATATATACATTTATATATATATTTATTGTTATTCTTGTTATTTAATGCAAATTTATATACTGTAGAACTCAAGTACAATACACATTGCGGGTTCAGTATTGTGTGACAGACTGAGTGAATGCTTTCATTAGGCATTTAATAGTTCAGAGAATAACAGAATATCAATAAAACGCATGTATTAATATTATGTAAGCAAAAACGTATAAACATACATGATGTGGTGTTTAGGTACAGTGATCAAAGACTAAAGCTTATACGAAATCATACTAATCATAGCTTGTATACTTTAATACTAGGAAGAAAATTACATAATAAACAGATTTTCAATCTCATATCAAAAAGTTAATTTGTATGTATGGAAAAGTGCATAAACGATTTAATGGGGTAGTTGGCGAAAGAAAGCTTGGTGATCTGAATGCGAAACCACTGCAGGTGAGCCAGAGCATAGGGACATCAAGTCTCTATACTTTTCTTCGTTTATTTTCAACGAGCGATCAACAATGTTTGGTTTAAACAATTTGTCAATTCGGTTCTCCTGCAGAGAAATTTTATCAAAAGTGGAGGCCAAGTGACTTGTTTTGAAGTATATCTTGTTTTGGCTCACCTTTTATCATTGGATTTGAGCCACTTTTGTCCAGTTGATGGTTTTTGTGTTGTTCAGAAACTCGCTGTCGGAGCATACCGATATATTGCGACATTCTCTTCCAGTTCAGAACATCATCGGTCGCGAGCTCTGTTATTGAGTATTGTTTCTTTCTGGCTTGACAAATGATTGGCACCATCTGAGCTGGAATACATTTCAGCTTTCCATGACGTTTTAAGGATCGTTTAATGCAGGCATAATCGGAATCGTTTTCATTCTGTCCGTGGTTTCTTACAAAAATGATCAAGGGAACAGTCTTAACAGATGATGATGTTTGAACGAAATATAACAACATTGCTGGGAGAATCGAATTTTTGTTCTGTCCACTGCATCCGTCACAGAACATATCAATGGTTTTAACAATACCGTGACTATCTATATCTTGCAGTTGCATATTCAAACAGGTGGAAATTTTATTCGCTCCCCTATTTGCTAGGCCTTCATGCCATAGAAAACATCTTCCTTCTCCAGTTCCCAAGTTGTAAGAAGTGAAATTAAAGTTTGCAAAATCTGCGTTTGTAAAATATCTCTGTTCGATCACACTTAGGAAGGTGCAAGACTTGCTGTAAGTCAAAAGCAAAACTCACATGAGTTGGGTCAGTTTCCGATTGGCTCTTGCTGCTTTTCTTATCGATTCTCGTCGCCTCTTTCTCAGCTATATGACTTTCATATTCTTTCTGGAGTTCTTCCTTAACACTTTCAGTTCCTTTTAGATAGAATTGACATAGACCACATTGATCTTTCTTGGGATGGTGGAAGCTGAGATTCAAAGACTTGAAGACCATGAGGTATTTATTGTAAGCACAGGAAGGCATTTCTGGATCCTTCGAAAATAAGTCATACATCGTTTGGACAGTAAGGTCTTGTGCCAGGTATCTTCTATGTGCTATCTTTTCTGGTATAATGAGACTCAATCTGTGGAAATCGATTTATATAACGCACAATGCTGTCATGCACATATTGATCATTTTCTACTCTGTTTTCGCTTCTTCCTCCTCTTTTCTCCTTTTCAAGTATTCCAGTTTCATTAGTTTTAGAAAGAAGTGTAGACACTTGCCTTTCAAATATTCCAACTGTTGCTAGAAACGTCGTTTTACACACGCTTTACTACTACCATACAATTTTAAACAATTCAAAGATATTCATGCATAGTGGTACACGTCTTACAATACAACACAAAATTATTGAAATGGATCGATTTACTACCATACCACAGAAAATCAACCAAGCAATAATTCAAAGATATTCATGTAGAGTTATACTTGGTCATTGCAAAATATACATAATCTACCCATTGATATCGAAATTAGACGATGTAATTCTCTAGAGTTTAGCGTTATAAGTTTATTCTCTGTCAATCTATTTATTAATTGATATAAATTTATTCGACCTGTATTATACAACGGTTCGACAAATTATAAATTTGCAAAATAGTATTATACGACAAAACTTTTTTCTCGTAACTTTTTAATGCGTTATCCGATTACCAATTCCATTTGCAGGAATACAAATTAGAATGTTTTGTTAATAAATCCATCAAAAACTCAAAATTGAAAAATTGTTTCATACGACGGTTCGACAAATGACCGTCAATTGTCAAATAAAATCTAAATTATATTATTTAAACAGTATAATTTATATTGAATATATAAAGTAATTTACAGCAGTTAAAATATTGATTTCATGGGGAAAATTTTGACACCTTATCAATAGAAATAAATATTCGTTTCATAGATAGCACATTGATTTATATTCGTCTATAGTTTAATATTAAATATGACGAAAATGATGGATGAGGCATTAGGAAAGCAATTAAAAATACAATATGTAGATGAGCAATTAAAGAAAATGGTCATGATATCATGAAATATTTTTAAATATATACTAATTCTATATCGCAGATATTAAAAAGGTGAGACCAATTGAAGGAAATATAGGTTATCTATAAATTACGTCAAATAATCGTAACAGACTCATAATAATTATGAAATATATTAATTCAAATTTGCTTTTCACAGTGTATGAATCTAATCTATGTAACTTTAAAAGATTTAAACAGATACAATATAATGTCAGATTGTATAAATATATGACATGTACATATAGGTGAGAAATTGGGAGAATTTTATCAGATAACAGAGGCAGAAAATTATGAATAATTTATCTGACACCCAGAGAACAAAAATTGATTTAAGAAAAGTATACATAATTATATCTCATTGTTTAATTAAATAGCTTCTTAAAAGTTGACATTCAACAAGCACCATATCCTCACATCTTTTGGTAGATTAAAGAATTATATACGCGATAAGTAGAATTTTCAGATTATAAAGCAATCAACACCTAGTCACAGAAAAAAATCTGATATTCACGAAATAATTATTGGCGTCCATATTGATCTTTTAGATTCAACTAACAATTATTAAGTACTATAGAAGTTACAAAACATACAGAAAAAGTACTCCAATAGATGTCAATATTTTAAATTAGCCAAAAAGCAACTAACTAAGCATCAAAATTGCATAATATTCATAAAACAAATATTCTTTGACACCGATATAATCATTATTTAATTACAGAAAAATTATATACGTATATATTATATATTCTTTCGATTTAGCAATTAATAATTTGTAACCATTATTTAAGTATATAATCAGATTTTTTTATTTAAAATAATATATTCATTACATTTTAGGTGCCCAAACTGATTCTTATTAAATTCAGTAAATATAGCTATTTTTTGGGCACCAAAATATACGAGTATTGTTTTTATATTCGGAAAGTAAAGTTCGTTATATAACAGATCTAATATGTAGATGCCTATAAGCATGTCAAAATTTCGAAAACAATAATCATATACGGAAATGTTTTAGATGCAATTTATGTAGGCAATTTTTAACTGCTTTCTAAAAGCAAAAAATGCACAACAAGCAAATTTATCTAATTAAACTAATTTTCATTTAGAAAAATCTATATAAAAAGATATTTTATATTTCGTAAAAAGAAATATATATAGGTACATGAAGAAAACATTTTGAAAGCTCCCATTATTTATAAAAAGGCTCTCGAAGATTTTTATATTCTACAAACAACAATTATTTAGGCACACACACCATCTTTTTAAATTCTGGACAAAATCTTAACCTATCTAGAGTTAAAACAGAAATTGTAGACTATAAAAAAATCATAACCCAATCTATTACTAATTTATTAATTTATGTCCAAATTAATGTGCTACAGATATAAATTTAAACCTGCAAATTGATGAAAGGTAATTCAATTTACACAAATATTGTTGTCTCTATATAATAATCTTATGAATTTTATAAACTTCTTATTTCCTGACTAATAAATTAGTATAATTGAGGACAATGAAAATGCATGTTGTATAATAGTAGTATAGTATAGTATATAGTATAGTATAGTATATAGTATAGCATGTAGTATTATATACGTCATATGGTTATGTGTGTATATGTGTGTTCGAATTAATATAAAAATTATTAAAATACCCATATTCTGCTAGCGTCAGTTTAAATTGACACTAAGTTTTTTATTGTATATGTTTTGATATTGTAATAACATTTACAGTTAATTATCACTGTCATTTTAATAACCATACTAAAAACATATTTAATTTATTTTTATTTTTATAATTAATGTTATTTTTTACGCCATTTTATTTTTGGCGTCAAATTATAAACGAAGGTAAGTCATTTTTCATATTGTATGTGTATTTATCATAGTTATTATACTATACATCTATGCTTGATGTAGAATACAATATATATGATATTTACCGAATATTTTGATTAAAAATAATGTTTTACATCAAATAATAATAATAAGTCATATTGTTTATTATACATATACACGCTATAGTAGAACTCATATTACACCCAGTTTAAACTGACGCTAGCATTGAATGACCCAATTGTTTTTTGTTCCAAAATGAATGTAAATGAGGCTTTGTTATACTTGGAGTGTTTATCAGATAATGAAGATGTTACCAGTGCTTGTGCTTACATGGATCCCAATGTCAATGCCAATGATGACAATAGTGATGAAGATTCTGGTGATAAAACACAGCCATTAGAAGATCCCAATAAGCTTTCTAGGCTGAAGCAAGCTTACAAGTAAGTAACTTTCTGTATTCATGTTTACTTGGGTGTTGTTGCTATTATAATACATTACTGAATTATTTATAAACTAAAACTTCAATTATTTAAAAAATTAAAGACTAACTATAATTTTTAAAACTAAAGACTACAATTATTTTTATTTAAATGCATCTAATATTTCACTCTATGCAAAATCTAAAGGTATCAATTTGTTTATGAGTGAGGCAAAGCTCAAACAGTTTATCAACATCCTTTTGATAAGTGGATATGTACAAGTATCTCGTAGACCAATACTGGGAGATGAGTGAAGATTCACATAATGAAGCTATATCATCCCTGTTCCCTCATCCCTATATCACGAAGTTCCTTTGATCAACTTATGAGTAGTTTACATTTAGCTGACAATGGAAAATTAAATAACGAAGATCGATTTGCCAAGGTTTTACCACTTATCACTAATATTAATCAGAGCTCACTAGATCATTTTGTTCCAAAACATATTATAAGTGTCAATGAGTCAATGGTACCTTATTTCAGTGGTCATGCTGCAAAGCAAAATCTGAAAGGTAAACCTACCAAATTTGGATACAAAATTTGGACAACTGCCACTAGACTTGATTAAACCATTCAGTTCGAACCCTATCAAGGAGCAGGTACAAATGGTAATCCTAAGTCCATTATTAGTTAAAGAAGTCGCAAAGATTGAATTTTAATTCTCGAAATATTTAAAATAGTTTATCCTATATAAAAATCCCCGCATAGCTGTGGATGTAATGCAACATCGTAAATTTGTTTATTAAAATTAAAATTAAATAATATAGGTTCTGAATTAAATCTGAATCATTGCAGTAGTTAATTAACAACACAAAGACATCTTTTAGCAGGTATACCATTTTAAAACTTATGTATATAATTACTATCTATAACAAAACCAAAAATCACTGTTATCAAAATAAATTTGATTTTATTGATGATTTATTATTATCCATTGCATAAAAGTAAATGAGCAGAGCATATTTTGTAAAGAAACCGAATAAATAAGTATAATAATTTAGTTTTATTAATAGGTACCCACCTACCTAGTATTACACCTAATACAATACAATTTTATAACTAACAAATAAAAACTTTATAGCAATGATTCAAAACATATTTAATTTTATATTGTTGAATTTTAAAATGGATAAAAAGAGGGCCCCCACAGCCAGTCACCCCCCACCCCCCCCTCCCCGCTCGTGTTGTACTTCCGAGGTTTCTACCATCACACGTCGGCATCGCTCTGAGCGAAGAATCTGAGTCAAAAGCTACACATTTGAATCAACTAAATACCGTCATCGACTTCTATGTGGCATCAAACCTCATCAAGAGGCATTTCACAGTCGCCTGGAAAGATCAACCCAATGTCGGTAGCGAATAACGATGCAGGAGGTGTGCCAACAGAGCTATCCCGAAAAACATTGAAGATAGTCTCAATAGGTCCCAGTCAGTGACACTACATCAAACCAGAGTAGGCAGACTAACAACCACACGCCATTTCCTGCACAGCATTGGCAAAGCTGACTCACCGTATTGCGAATGCAGCCCACACCAGCATGAAATGATGGAATACATCCTTTAACAATACCCACCGTTAGTACGACAGAGAGAGATACAGTATCTTAGGATTATCACCATATACGAGGACAACCACATCAAAAAATTCCTCATTGAAATCGTCAATTTCCTAGAAAGGGTCGGCCATATCCCTGTGACCGGCACATTGTTGAACAATGCCAGAATGTAGAGAGAGAGAGAGCTCCGGACGGAGCACTCCCCTTTCCTTTCCGCTTATACCACCATCGTATTGAGCTTTTCCACTCCCATCTTTGCCCTTACTGCCTTCAGTCTCAGGAAGACCTATCCATTCTCTTTCTTATCTAGGTGCCATTGTCCACTCAATTTCCACATCTCTATTTTCGGTGACAACCCCTCCCTCGGAATACTTGGAGACTTCCAGAACGCTGACTTTCATCAAGAAGATCGGAGTGCTGACTCTCTCCAAGAACCAAGCGGACCCTAAATTAAGGGTTCTTGGTAAAAAGTCGAAATATATAAGAAACTGTAAACAAAAAATCGAAATATTTAAAAAGTCGTACTTTTAAAATATAAGACCATAAATAAGTCGTCCATAAAAAGTCATATTTTTAAAAAGGTAACCAGCATAGATATAAATAGCCCTCTTTTTCTCTCTACCTAGATGAACAATCTAGCTTATTTCTATTGTAAATTTTAGTTGCACCAATGATGAGTCATCCACGCTTGTGCGAGGCAAGAATTTCTAGATTTAGATCTAATACAGTATAAAAGAT
>JAYRBW010049892.1:0-11236 GCA_036023295.1 Invenusta paracnida
GCGATTATTTCTACTGATAAGTATGGAAGCTGATAATTCTGGACTGATAATTATCAGACTGATATTCTTTATGAAACAGACCCCAGATAATCGTAGGAGGCAAACTAACTTGAACACATGACATCTTATTTTGAATCGCCGGCAACTATACCTGGACTGGTCTGTAAGAGCGCAAAATTTTAATGGTGTTTACCCCCAGTTTAAAATAAGTGCAAGCCATTGGAAGACGTAGATTGTTCATCTAGGTATAACATTAACAACTGACCGATGTCTATGGTTCCAAACACTGCATTTGTATCCGAATGAAGACGCTCCATGTACAACATGAAGTCCACAACATCCTAAAGATAACAATTTTAGGATACTTCTCTAGCTTCCATCGGTTAATCAGCTTACCGAAAAACGAGCAATTAACGTTTGGACCGTCAATTGATATTCCGATCAGTTTTCTTAATCTCACCTTACCGAGTTCTTCAAAAAGCAATGAGTAAATTAGAAGCTTTCGTACCAGTCAAATACATTGAAGTTAAAAATTTAGTCACGACTTGTCGTATATTTTAATTTAAAAATATTACTAATATATCCATTTGGCTAAGTTGACTCACTTAATTTAACGACTCATCGAACATCGCTACGTATTTAGGGCCGCCTTTCAGATATTTAAACATTATATCTATAATCTTATCAAAATTATTTATAAATTTGTGAATAAATATTGTACATCGTAATAAGCGAAATTCCATGAGGATGCTGAAAAAGCTGAATAAAAACAACACAAAAGATATAAAGAAAGCAAATGATTGATGCAAAATAAAAAGCAAATATTAAAATAAATTAATTATACATTAAACATACACAATATCATAATATGTTCAAAACAAAATATGTTATTATTTAACATTTCAACTTTTATCCAAGTTAACATATTCAATGTTAAAGTTTACGCAAAATAACAAAGGCATCTGAATTACACAGATACACATTACGAATTATACAGTACGAATAATAGCAAAAACAGATTGGGCATACTATTTTGGATACTGGCAGAGGCTAACAAGTACTGTTTGAATGCAATTCCATATCTAGGTAAAGAAAAAGAAAGAGGAAATGATAGATAGGCGATCATGTAGCAAATTAAGCTAATTGAGAACTATAGAAATAAAGGATACCATGCTACATCGGATTTTTTTTGGCCAAAAAACAAGATGCCCAAAGAATTTCGCTGACAAGGACCATTAGATCGAACCGAAGAGAAATCCCAGGAATTGTAAAACAAAATCTGTATGACACCATCTTCTATATTGATGAAACATCATGTGCTTTACTGACTGCCCAACAAGCCAAAAAATAAGACCGTGCTGGTGCTATCCAATGTCACAGATTTGGTACCGTCGAAAATATAAGAAAAAGGAAACCAAACACGGGTTTGTTCTACAATCAAACATAATTTGGAGTTGAATCGTTAGATCAAATGCCACGTTTCAGTTCTGCCAAATCTGGACGATGCACATTGGCAGTTTTAATTTTATTTTCTAATCTGGCAGACATAAATGCATATATTTTGTTCAAAAGGGTTTTTTTGAAGCCAAATTAATCGACCAAAATTTCAACAAATGTTGTCCGAAGAACTTGTAGAAAAAGTTCTAAGTTCGACGAATACCTGAAGTCGTCAGATAACCACCAGATTTCTGGTGGAATTCGGCGACAATGCAACAGTTGTCGCAATACGACAAAAGATATCTACTCTTTTCATAGAAAGTTTGTGTGCGATCGTTGTGACAAGTTGAGATTATGTAATGCAATTATGTATATACAAATACATTTTATGTAGAAATATTCAATTCATACTGTAGTAATATATTTCTGTATTTCTAATTTATACTTTTTATTCTTCTATAATTTCTCACTAAATAAATTGCTTATTCTCAAAAATCAGAATATAAAAACAATTTCTACATATAAGTATATTACATGTATCAAAAACCACAAAATAATATGAATTTAAAATTTATTTACACTAGTTTTAACAAATGACCGCTTCGCCGTTTTAGGAATGTAGAAAATCTTGCCGTTCTAGTGTTAATATGATGAGAGATTTTCATTAGAACGAAATAATAATAATATTAAATACATTTTGCATTAAATCTTAATTGCAGAAGTATCAATTCTTAATATGTACTGATCTATCCGCATCTAAAAATCACAATGAAATAAAATGTCATAAAAATATGACTAAACTATTGAAAGCATTAGGTAGGTAGTCGATTAATTAAAATCTCATATTATAAACTCGCGGACAACTTTCCAACCCACCTTTGGGGATGGTAAGATGGGCGGAGACTCCAATATCCTTGCAGTTTTTTTGACTGCCACCGTTTTCCGTATAGAGGAAGCGCTTGATTTGAAGCACAAGGACGGGTGGAAGGGTGTGTATACAGAGACTCCGCTGTAGTAGGGCTGCCAATCCCGTACTCGGGCTGTGATAATCTTCCACTTGCTCGGGGTTGGCCAAATTCCTGAGGGCGGTTTCCAGACTAGTAACCTGGACAAGGGTTATGTTTAAGTTACAGTTCAGAAGTGGTGTCTTTTTTATTCCAATATTAAAAAAAGCGTATCAAAACTGAAAATACATAGCTATTAAATAATTATAAATATATACTGCTTATACAAGTAGAAGTAGTATACTTAATATGATTGGAATTAATTATATCTTTATCGAAGAGCATTTAGAACTTGTAAATGTGGTAGAGCACAAATTAAAAAGAACTATAACACAATATGTACTTTCAGAATGACCAAAGATAAAAATTATGATGGCAGCTATACTGCAGAATCTAATAAGCGACAATTTCACTGAGAGTTTTTACCTGAGGACTGTTAATATCGAGAGGCAGGATAAAGAAGGGTTGAAGGGCAGCGCGCCTATCTTCACTGTGAGACTTCAGAACAGCCATTGTGTAGCCAGAGAATAGACGACTGATAGGGGTTTCCACAATTTCCGTCTAACAATGATTAAAAAATCATTCAAAATGGTAAAATAAATTAAAACAGAATAAAACTTAACACAATTACAAAAATAAAATAAAATGCTAAATAGAAAGAAATACTGCATACATAATTTAAGTTTAGGATATAATCGAGATTAAGATAAATAAAAATTATACCGAAATACAACATTCCGTTTATATATATTTATCTTCACACTTTTTAAAATATGTTTACAATGTGAGCAGTATATACAATAATAGCAAAATACTATATAAAGTAATTTAAAAACCTAAATATTTAATGTCATATGCATACTATTAGTATTATATAAAGAATAAAATCGTAATGAATTATTTTAACTTCACGAAATACGCGTAGGATTCTCAATTTACGGTTAAATAAATAGCAATCGTTCAATATCAAATCTTGTTGTATAAAAATTACGTACTATTATAAGGCATACGAAATAAATAAATGTAGGATAAATGCACTCTATATATTTTAATAGTTTGCACATTTTTTATATATTATATAATATTTAAGTAAACTTCTTTCTTTAAAAGCAACCACTTTCTCAGGCAAACAAGTCTTGTTTATTAATACATTCGAGATGCAATAATTATTTACCAATTGTACCATTTTTAGATAGGGATGATTTTAATGAACTGGGGTATATTTTCACTTGAAGAAAACAGACGTTTGAGAACTAGGAGGAAATACATTTACATATAAATAAAAAGTAAATTACAAAATATTCAAAATTTGCAGCTAATGTAAGTACCTTATTCGTGTCAATTTTTCGTTTTCCACATCTACCCACTGTATTCCAATCGTCATCACCCTCAAGTTCCTCAGAATCCAACTTTTCAACTTGATTACAATCAGATTGTGCAATTTGGCTGTTACAGGAGCCAGTACGGGAGAAATTGATAGCATCAGTCATCTCCTCATGCATACGCGTGAAAAGCCGAGTTAAAAATTCCTTGTATAAAACGACATAAATAATACATATTTAACATTATTATACTCATAGTACTAATGAAATCAACATATTGATACTTGAACAAAATTTATTATTTTCGTACTTCACAATCTTCTTCGCCATCTAGTGTCATTCCAATTATTTCAGCCAAACTACCGTCTGGAGTAAATGGATTACCACAAAGAACCTGGGGATCATTTGAATTTTTCGAGGTATTATAATCACTCCACTCCACAAATTCTGATAAAAAATCGATCCTGAAATAAATAATGCAAACAGATAAAAACTAAACTCAAACTGAGAATATAAACTAAACTTACATATACTGTAACACTGATAACGTGCTCGATGAACCCTGAGCACAGCTCAAATTCTTCACCTGGGAGATATGAGGCTGGAGAAAGGAGATAAGAGCGCGTAGAGGACTACAGTGGACAAGAGCCTGGAGGGCCGCATTTAAATAGCAACTGTTGCCACGATTGTTGAGACCACGTGGCAATAGGCTTGCCCCGTTTGCATGAAGAAAACCACCATTGTCACCCGATCCGAGGCAAAGCACATGATCAGTCACCTTAGAGAGAGCGCCTGAAGAACAATGAAAAAAGTGTTCATGATTCACAACTGTACCAATAAAGTACATCAATTTCGGAGTACAATGATTAAAGGGGATTTTAACTTTTTAGCACGCTGTAAAAACTTTGCTTTATTTAATTAGAATATTTTAAAACTGCAGTATCTTTACTCGAAGGTTTGTATTAAATACTAAGAAAAAATAGCAAGACAGAATTTTCCCAACAACTTGGTAACATAAATTTACACGAAAACTAATATTTTAAATTCTACCGTAGTTTAACAATTTGGTAACTTGCTTGGTGAAAGTTCCTTTTTTTGGTGACAGTATAGCAAGATATTAGACAGGATATTAAGAGCTCTGCTGTTTGTTCATATTTATCACAAACTGTTAGACTTAAGTCTTACCTGCTAGTGTATTGAGATAATCTGATTTGTTATTCTTCATCAATGAGGTGTGGTTAATTTGGCTGGCAGGAACTGGTGGATAGTGTCCAACGGTGCCATTCTGTGGTTTTGTGGAGGACACTGATTGATTTTTACTGAAGAGACTTGCCCAGCATGATACCGGAGTAGGGACAGTACACTTTTCAACATCCTGCATCTTATTTGATAAACTAAAATATTTAGCAATTAGGTAAGTTTAAATAATGAATTTTATATAAAAGTGTTACATTTCATATAAAAATCTTACATTTTGTACTTTTAACCAAAAGACTTGAAAATAAACATTCTACTTGAACACTTTTATAACACTGTGTCAATGAATTATCTATCTTTAAAAACAGGAAAAGTTCTTTAAAATTATTTATATAGAATCCAAAAAAACTTTTTCTGTTTTAGTAGTCCATAAACTTAGACACACCATAAAAATGGTGTGTCTGTAATATGAAACAATGAAGCCATTTCAATATTATAATAAAAAGTGCGATAAGATTTTATGTTATGGGAAACAATAAAATAAAGTCGTGTCAATAGTTCTTATATTTTTACTTAAAAAAACATTTTTTTATAATTCTTACAAATGATATAAAATTATTTCAAATCAATGCTAATCATAATTGTACAACAGTATGTTATTTTTGTATTTCCATATTTATTTGTAAATTGTTGTATTATATATTGCGATTCAACGAAGTTGTTAATATTAACGCTTTATCCTGCAATTGATATTTATAATATTACATTAGTGAATAACATGTAACTGTTTTATTAATTATCAAACCGATAACACTTGTTAATCTTTAATATATTATTTCTGTTTTAAAAATGTCTTAATAAAAAATCTTTACATTTTAGTACTTTCCATAGAAGTGAGATACAACACCGAATTTGAAAGTGACATACAATACAAATATACTGAACATTTCTATTTAAACTGTTTTAAAGTTTTGACATGAAAAAGAAGCAAGATACATACTCAGTGGTCTGCAAAGTGTTAATTTCATTAGAGAAAATTGATCCACCAGGTATCTGAGTTCTATCCAGAGTTACATTGAGCAGTAAAGCCTGAACATCAGGCAAATCATCAAAGTTGCCAAATTTGAACATCTAAAAATAAACGTATCCATGATATATGGATATATATATGCATTATTATACAAATTATCACAAAAGGAATCTTAAACATGTAACAGAAGACATCTACATGTATAGTGTCATTATCAACAATTATATTCAAAATATTAACAATATTTTTAAAAACAATAATAAAATAAAAAATTATCAATTTTTGCCAGTTTAGTTTTTATTGTTGGTGCACTTAAAAAATAGCCAACATTATTTTTTGGTGAAATAATTTAATGCTGTTTCTGTAAGCATTTTTCTGTTACAACATAGATTTAAACACATTTTAAATGTATAGTTAAAAATCTATTATACATACAATATATATGTTGATAAACACAAAATGTGTACAATAGTTTGTACTAAACTAATGTAACTACTAATGTAAAGGAATTTATTAAGATAAACCATTAAACACTGTACTTTAAAAAATATCTAGATGGAACTCGTGTAAAAATTCCGAAGTATTCTTAGAAATTGTTTTATACTTAAAATTATTAAGAAATAAAAACTGATTTGTAAGTAAAATAAATATTGTACCATATGTATACAATATACTTGTACTAGTATTAATTCATCTATTAAAATTTTTACTCTTAGCAAAAAGTTATTTCAATTGCAACATACAAGCAAGCTTATGATAATATTATCTTTGTAAAAAGTCTTCTAAATAAAAAAGTAGAATTGTTTTTGTAACTGCTTATAAAAATCACATTATTGAGTTATAGGTTCTTGGTCACTTTTGTATATATTTTAATAATATCAAATTCAATTGTTGCAGTTGAATCTGTAACAAATCTGGCAGCAAATTTATATTAAAATAAATATATGTAATGCATTCTAATAATTTTAAAAAGTTTATGAATTTAACATTCATTATACATTTATGATGACCTACGTCCGAAAAAAACTAAAACATATATTTTTTAGTGTGTTTTGGAAACCTGTTAGAGTCATCTGCCAACAAGGCCAGTACTTGGAAAATTCCACCAACTCAAAATTTACTTATACATTTTTATTTTACTTTGGTTACCTATCAGTGTACCTGAAGCATCTTAAAAAAAACTATGGGCACCACTTCTAAATATTGTATCTATGTAGCCTATAAGGGTAGATAGAATCTTCCATCAAGTCATTTTTATGTATAACATCATAATTCAAAATAACCACCATTTTGAGCATAAAACTGTCTATAACTCATAAACAAAGCACTTTAGAATATATAAATGTAAAATCAACAGATAGGAAGTTATGTAAAACCATATCAGAAAACAACGATTTCAAGGTCATACCTTGCCCCTGATGAGGTCATCATCCATTTTTAAATCGGAATCCCAAATTATCACACGAAATCGAGTAAAAATAAAAGAAACAGACAATTTAAAGCTTATTTATAAGCAATAAAAATGTTAAAAGATAAAAAGTGAAGACTTATTACCTATCATAATATATTTATTCATTGTCATATATCTTTCCTTTGATGACTTCTTCCTTGGAATTTTTAAATTTTATATACTTCAATAAGAAATTTTTTAAATGTGAGTTTGCAAATATTTGTACTCCAGGGATCCTAACAGATCAATTTCAAATTTCCGGAAAAAATTTTTAGCCCACCTATCATCCACCACAATTTATGGCGAGGCGAGTAGCCTTATTTTTACTTGCCACTGGGTGAGTGACTTTTAACAAACTTATTTGCCTGTCTTACCCACATTGGATATGTCAGTTCCCCAATTAATATTACTATTTATCAAAGAATAGGTGTCCCTTCTTTGCAAGTGCTGTCCAAAAACAACTTAGTCACTTTATCCACTTGTGTGTTGTTCAATGTGTCAATTACCACCTCTGCTTTTGAGGTACTTGGGGGTGAATTTTTAACCATACGGGAAAGTCTATTATGAACATGCACCCTTGATTTTCGTGGAACTTTATACTTTCCAGCTTGAAGACATTTGTACCAATAACAAAGAGACCCTGATCATTTGGCAAGTTTTGTCAACAGCAGTTGCAATACATGACGTCTTTTGAGATGTAATATTTCAGCCATTCCCTCTCCTCCATCCATTTATCAAGAAACTTTCTTGTTATGGCTTCTTTATCATATATTTATTATCAAACTTTATCTTTTTAGGTAGAGGTTCAACTCCCTTAATAAATTTCCCCATATTGTCATTTATTAGAAACTAGATTGCAATCAAAGATGTTTAAATATACTATCTAGACAAGACACAATAATAGAATGAGAGACTAAAAATATATGTAATTCTTTGGTTGACATCTCAGGCACAGCCAATCAAAATCGACTATAACTATGGAAATTTTTAGGCAAAAGGATGCATACATAAACTATAAGTCAAAACTATGTATCTTTTTTCATAAAATTGCAGTCATTGACAAACTTTTTTTATTATTTAAGTTATACTCCTATAAATTACATATATTATAGCTGACCTTCTGATGCATATATATATATATAGTTTTACTTTTCATATCAGTATTTCATATCAGTTACATTTTCCTGTTTGAAAATCAACTGTTTATACTATGAAAGATAGTAAATTTATTTATTTTGTCTACCAAACAAAAATTCGATTTGAAACCAAAATTACTGATATTTTAATGTGTGTCTAGTCAAGATAGTATATTTAAACATCTTTGATTGCAATAGATTACCATGCTCGAGTTATAATTATGGAATCCGAATAGATTAACCTGATTGGTTAATGGCATCAATGATATGGCAATAAAAGACAGGTGCACAGATTTATCAATAACAAGGTTGACAACCTGATCAGTTAACAGTGATTTACAATCGATTATTCAACAACAGTGTCTCTATGTCTGTCTATCATGACATGTGTAGTAACTAGCTATATGGCTGTTTACAGATAGGCAGCATTGTAACACTGTACACAGATTAATAGATACACTAGATAAGGGGTAAGGAAAAATATATATCAATTTATCACTGTTGCATTGATGTCTATGATAGCTGCTATACATAACATGTATAGTCTGTAGACTAATGTTTTCTCTACACATTAACTGAGAAAATGTACTCACCCACCAGACAACTGATTTTTGAAAACCACTTGCATGGATTCAATTCCACTGCCCCGGGCAAGTGATTTTTGCATCCCTGTATTATATTATTTAAATAAATAGTTATATTTTAAAGTTGGAGATAAATGCATTTTTATGTATAGCAATCTTCTATGATGTCATGATTTTTGAAGGAATGAATAAAATTAAGGAAGAATTCATATTCCTAAATTTGATAAGCTTTTGATTGATGTGTATTTAATTCTTGTAGGTAGAGTAGTTCCAAAGATAAAGTTGGAGATGAGTGTATTTACATGTATAATTATATATACCTATAGGTTTAGTATATATATATAATTATTCATTCCTTCAAAAGTCAATATATAGTATACTATGATGCATATTTTTTTCAATGCATTTGCTTAGGTACATCAAGATTTGTATAGATCCCTTTAGTGTTTAAATTTATTTTAAAAAGAGGTGAAATTATATCAACTTATTTATATATTAAAACACAACATGGTAACCAATAGTCCTACAGGCAATTTACAAACTTGCATGTAATAGTTTAAATGCTTTAAATTTTTTGAAAAAGTTTATGCATCTCAGAAATAACAGAAATATTGGTAAACTCAGTAAGAATTAACCCTACTACAGCACACATGTAACATTTGTTACACTTTGAATTTCAAAACATTATAAAATCAATTTGGTTCCATATTTTTTCATGAAAATTTCAGAGAATTATTTTATGATAATTTACTTTCAATAACATAAGCAATAAATATTTTGTTCTCAACACTGACTCCCTACACCTTTTTGCTTTTTTATGTACCTTGAAACAAAACAAAAGATGTCATTTATAGTACAGAGTGTATTGTGTATGGTATTGTATATGTAAGAATAGGTATTTTTATACAATATACATGCGTAATTTATAATTGTGTGATTATAATTATAAGTAATGACACAATTATTGAATAAAATAGTGTTTGTAGATAAAAATATAACTTTGTATTACAAAAATGTGTCACATAACTAGATACATTATAACATGTGATAATAGCTACTAGAGATCGTATCTAACTCATATAATATATATTCTCAATGATACTGAATAATATGTTGTCCAAATTTCCTGTTATAATGACTAAAAGTTGTATTGTTTGTAAAGACAATATAGACCAAACTAATGCGTAATAAACTTAGTCAACATTACACGTATTACACACCAAAATTCCATGATCTTTGCAGATTGATTGTTGACATTTACCACAACGAACTCTTGATAAACGTCTTTGTTCACAGAGGTAGCATCGAGAAAGTCCAGCTGGTGCAGCAGCAATAGCCCGACGGTTGCGAATGGGTTCGTCATTTGGTAGAATGCCAGAACGTTTTATGATTTCCTTCACATGCAGTGTAACTTGAGGAATGGCAACCCGGCGACGAATATGAGGTTCAATTAGTACTGAAGCCAGATCGGAGAGAAATAGTCTGCGGGCATAGTTTACACCTTCATTGTAATCGGGATGAAGTTTACACCATATGATGTATGCATTAAAACCAGCGGTGTCGAGGATGTTCCAAAATAGTTTGAGTGGCCATCGTTTGGTCTGTCTGTTCGTCGTGTATGTCTTGACACATTGATCAAGTGTATCAACAGCACCCTTAGTCGAATTATAAAACCATATCATATTTGGCTTACGGTCATCACGATCTGATAGACTGTTGGTATGGTGCATTGTTGATAGCATGATAACAGTCTTACTCCTTTTTGGAACGTAGGAACAGAGTGAAATATTATCATGAAAGCCAAACACTGTTTCATGAACAGGACGTTCTCTAGATTTCAACATGGCGCGTGGAATTTGTGGCTTATTTTGTCGCAATGTTCCCACAATCGTAAGTCCATTTCTCAAAAGTGATTGAGCCAAAGGGATGCTTGTGAAAAAGTTGTCGGTAGTAATGTTTCTCCCAGAGTTGTATAAGGGTTGTACAAGGTCTTCTACCACTCGTTTTCCTTGATTGACTTCTGGAACGTTCCCCTGCTTTCCCAGATAGACTTGAGCATTATAGCAATATGAGGTG
>JAYRBW010049903.1:0-11236 GCA_036023295.1 Invenusta paracnida
ATTTCTGTCAAAGAAAATGCAAGAAATCTAAGAATTGTAATTTCTTTCAAAGAAATGTAAGTTTCGAAACACTGGGTTAATATCTATAATGGATAACTATATACTGTATCTATTATACTTAAAGGTTCGAATTCATTTATTGGAAATAAAAGTTACTTGAATCGGGATTTTATTTAAATTGGTTTAGAATTGATCTATCTCCCTTTCTGCTGATGTCTTCAGAAACATTCTTTGGAAAACCTTGCGTAATCCCTGAATTTCACCAGCCTATGATTTTGTTTAAATAGATATTTAAATATTTTAGTTTATTTTTTGGAATTATATGCGATTATTTTTCAATTATTCTTTTAAATCTTCTGACTCTTTATGAGTAAGTCTCAAGAAGAGTTTGCTTTTTAGAATTTTTTACACTTTTAGGGATACATATGCCACTTTCTGCTATTGTATTTTCTTCATTTTTATCATTTTTCGATAGCTTTTCTATAGGAAAATATAAGAACTCTTTCTAATGGTCTCATTGCTTTGGTGTTCTTGGTATTTTTATTCCGTTCTCAGTAGCTGACTTGACTTGCGGCTTTAGATTAAAACAAGTGATATTTTTCATTTGTCTGTTGCTAAATATAACCTGAAAATGAACCATATATTACAGCCGTCGTATGGATGGTTTCAGTGAGAGAAACGTGCTATTTTCGACGTTTTAGCCAAAAAGGTGCCAATTTGTACATAACATATTGAGCTCGTCAACCTTTTATATGCGAAAGTTTAGGCTAGTCACTGTACTTACCTACGAATAATTTTTGAAAAAGTTCTTTCTCCTATATGAAATATGTAAAACAGATTTATAATATAACCAAATATTACCAAATGTAAACAGTTTAATACAAAGTCAACAGCAAATATGTAAAGTGGTAATTATATATAAAATAAAATTAAACCTTGAACTATGCATAGAAAATTAATAATTTATCTGCAAACAACTTTAGCAGTACAATAAAAAAACAATAGGATTATTAAAATGATTATCATTCATATATATTCTAAAAACTCACTTTGAACAATATCATAAAGTGTATTTGCTCAATTTACAAACATTTTCTTTTAACAAACATAAGTTAAGATTATTTTAAATAATTTTAGCATAAAATTAACGTTATACTAAAAAGTAATTCAATTTTGAGAATATTAATTTAAGAATAATGTATAATTTTTTTTTAAATCGGTTACGATGAAATTTCAAGTAGAAAATAACAACTTCACGAAGGATCGGCACACTAGATCAAAGTAAGAGTTTAATTATAGCATAGTTTTTCCCAGCGTTAAGATGCACATTTAATTATAGCTTTTTAGTTTAAACAGAATGATGATTATAAGCGAATTTCACATTATATATAATAATGATATAAAAATAGAATATGAAATTAAGATAATAGTACAATTATGAATTGAAGTACAGATAACCAAAACTATTTCTTTAAGCTGTCCACTTTTTTAAAACATTTTTATAGTATTTGTATTACAATTCTATTGTTTTATTTGGTATAATGAATATTTATTAATAAAGTTTCAATTAATATTTTTCAAACGAAGTCTAAATATAGTATTACATTAATTTGAAAAATATATTTAATGTTATGCGCAAAATTAAGCTACAAAACGAAAGAAATATTGAGGTATCAAGTTTGCATTAATTCATATATTCAAGTATCATAAATATATAATAAATCAGGTTGATTTGTGCTGGAAAATGTAATTTTTTATTGACATATTGCATATACAGGATGATCAATGAGTTAAAACAATCAAATCACTTCATGATATGAGGATCAACTAAAGAACTTAATGGTTGTTTTATTATGTATTAATTGGCCTAAAAATTAACTTTTACTTAATATGCATATTTTTAATTTTGTGATTTGACAAATTTTTATTGTCATTTTAAGAAAATTATAATTGTACTAATGAGTTCTTTAGAAAAACGTTTTCTTTCGATGGAATCATTTCTTAGATTTTTTCGGAATTATATATTTTTGTTGTGAATTAAAAATATACGTTTAATGTCTTTTCACAGACTGTAAATATTTTACATAAACTAATCTCTTATGATAGGTATGTATAAAAGAGTTAGAAAATTATCGAGCCTTTTTATTTCGTATTGATTTTCTTTAACTTTTATCTATTTTCATTAAAATATTTTTTTGAAAGTTAAGAATAATTGTAAATTGGATTTTTCATATACATATTATATATTTCCTGTCCATGCAAACATCCGCATGTAAACAATTGAAAAATGTATGAATCTTTTTTTTATAGAAAGAGAAAACTGAAATATGTTTTCTCTTAATTTTGTTTGAACATTTCTAAAATAGAAGACTTCTTATATAATATCTAGAAAATATATACTGTGAGCAGCGTGCAATGATTAGCTCGACTTGTTCAGGAGAATCAGTATAGTATAAAGTCTATACATCGTCCAATTTACATTAGTTAAAATAATGTATATATGTATAAATGTAAATGTTCTGCTTGTAACATATTTTCAAAGAATATTTAATTAAATATACAACTAACATTAATGATAACATAAGTTGAAGTTCAAGCACATAGGTTCCACTTTAGATAACTGCGTGTTTGTTGAGTCTACGAGTGCAAGTTAGATAATATATCACATAACTAGTTCCTCAAGAGTATTTACATATGTCTAGCAAATTCAACTATAATATGTACCGCAACTTACTTTTATGCGTATGTACATTTACATTCTTGTTTATATGCGAATATAAAGATATAATATGCGAACGAAACAGAAGTCAAGTTACAAAACTATTTATACAATGTTAAATATGACCAAAATTCAGATTTTATTTTACTTCGTTTTCAACTTCATC
Organism: Invenusta paracnida; assembly: GCA_036023295.1. Classification (NCBI taxonomy): domain Eukaryota; kingdom Metazoa; phylum Platyhelminthes; order Proseriata; family Coelogynoporidae; genus Invenusta; species Invenusta paracnida. The sequence goes on from JAYRBW010049903.1 coordinate 2,886, forward strand.
TCGTTGCCCACTATTCAACTGAGCCAAGGTGTCACTGATGCCAGTAAGCGTATTCCACCTCTCATCACAATTCATCCCGAGCACTGGATCACACTAGATACTTCTGTTCCTAATGCAACAGTGCATAATCCAATCATCTACTTCAACTGTTCTTCCACAGGGACATCGCCTCTGACTTACAACTGGTATTTCAAAGAAATTACTTCAGCCGTTAACAGTGGAGCTCTCACAGTTGGACCACCCACGTTGATAACAGCAGATAATAAGGATTATCGAACAGATTCACTTAAAACCTCATCCGATTTAACAATATTGCACCCCAAGGGGGTTGGAAATAGAATCCACTTTTGCGATTCCACCAATCAATACGGTAAAGTTCGCAGTTGGGGAGCTCGTTACCTTACAGCATTGGTCGGGACAGATTCAGACGTTTTGCGATTAGAGGATTCATTTTTTTTATTTTGCGATAAGCATATAATTAAGGACAATTTTATCATTGTATCAAACTGGAATATAAATTATGTGTGGTCGGATAAAAATATGAAACCAATAAAACCAGATAAACAGTTTGACTCGAAAGATGATCTTTTCTCTTTTGGTTCACTTCTTATGTGCCTCCATAATTGCAATAAATTTAATAAAAAATTGTTCAATTGCAAAGCGCAGTCTGATCTAAGTGTTTCCAATAGAACAAATTACATTGAATATTCTACTGATTTTAATTCTATTAGTATGTTTAAAAAAAAGAAAAATGAGACCGGTAAAAATATGTTTGTTTTTGCTAATGTTCCAAAACGTATTAATGACACGGAAATGGATGCGACAACAATTTTAGTTGCTGAAGGATCATATTTAGACATTTTGTGCTTAAGTACTGAGAAGAATACACCTACATTTTTATGGACACGTAATGGAGTAGGTATAAATACAACAAATTTAAATAGCGGAGAACTTCTTCAGATTCATGAAACAAAATTGTTGGATTCCGGGAACTACACGTGCTCATCGGCAACAACGCAACAGAACATAACTTTTACTCTTAATGTGGAACCAAAGTTGGCAACTCTTTTCAAGCCGTACAGCAGTACTGTGACTATCGATACAAAAGGATTTCAGTTAAATTGTGAATATAGTCCAGTTACAGATGACTGTCAAAAAGTTGTCTGGTTGAAAAATGGGGAAATACTCAATAAAACTGACAATATCGACAGTTCCCGACCGGGAAAGTCTTCATATTACTTTAAAAAAGAAAATGAAGGAATCCAACCATGGGAAGCAATATATCAATGTGCTTTACAAAATTCTCCAAATTACATTTCATTTTTACGATCAGTCGGAGATATTAACTTCGAACTGAAAAGCTTCCAAATTCTAAGGGAAAAGGAAAGAGACAGCTTAAAAAATCTTTCTGTAAGTCTTTATCCGACAGGTGGAATATATTGTGTAGACAATAGATATGATCTTGAGAATACGTCTTTCGTCATGTTAGCAATCCAAACACCAAGATCTTCATTTGATGGTAAAATACAAATTACTTGTTTACTGATAAACTGTATTGACTGGAGTTGCGGACTTCAGTTGAAATTATCTAAAAACACCTTCAATTCAGTTCAATATATTTTAAAAACAAATACGAGGTATTTTAACAAAACTAATATTGAAACGAATGTTATGGTTATCTGTAAAGGGTTTCAGTCAGGAGTTCAAATATACACGGCATCTACACTAATCATTCTGCAGTATAAAGCCTGTCCAGGGGGGAAATTAAGACAGAATCTTATTGACATTTCAATGCAAGAAGTGAATTCATCAACGTCATCGGAAATTTCCTCATTATTGGAAAAATACACTAATTTAGTTACTCAGTTTACTGAATTAGATCTAATAGTATCGCTGGTGACTCTATCAAAATTAATAAATGAGACTTCTGTTATCTTTTCGAATCCCCAAAGCTTAGTGAATACCTTTAGTAATTTTTTAAAAGTTAAACAAGATATTCTTGAAGAAGCTCAAAATTCAGATAATTTCGCTGAAAGCTGGTTGTTACTGCTAGATAAGCTCAATACGCTACTGTTTTTAAAAAATGTTAGCTTAAGCAGTTATACGGCGGAAAAGGTAGGCGTTGCTGCAGCTAATTTTAATTTATTATCAGTTAATAATTCTAATTTTGTACTTTATCAGCCAGATGCAAAATTGAAACCGTTTCAGGGAAACAACAATATATTACTGTTTAATAGGCAAGATTTTAATGATTATTTCATTAAAAGAAATGAAAACGTTATAATTGCACTTGAAAGATCACTGAGTGAGGCTGTTAAAGTAAGTTTTCATTTTCAAGTTTCGGATTTATACATGAAAGTTATACATAAAACAATTTGGAAAAACGAATCTGATATTATAACACCAGTTATTTCGTCACGCATCCACTCAGAAAGTAACTCTGTTATATCTATAAACAATTCCGATGGATTTGTTCGCTTTAAAAGTGTACATTTACCAATACACTTGGGTAAAAAGACCCTATGCGTTTTTTGGAACAAAGGAAGTCACTCATGGTCCGAAGAAGGATGTAAAACTTCACCTGTTGACGAGACACATACTCTTTGCAGCTGCAACCATCTGACTAGTTTTGCTGTGATGATGGTAGTTGATCCTGATACATCAGTTGACAGTCTACACAGTGCAATTCTCAGTGCATTCACCTATCTGGCACTAGGTGCCTCTTCCATTTGTCTCTTACTCACGATCATTGTTTATATTTTTTATTACCGTTACTTGAAAAAAATTCGAAGAAGATCTGTTATGGGATTTGATGTTGATCAAGAAACCCCACTTCGTATTGTCATTTGTTTTTCATTGAATTTATTGCTCTCTACGGTTGTATTTATAATCGACAGCAGGTCAAGCGACAATATTATAATATGTAAAGTCATGGCAGTCATACTTCATTATCTCTACCTTTCTGTGTTTACGTGGTCTCTGGTTCAAGCCTTCTATCTCTTCACCAGAGTTGTCTACTTGGCTTTGAGTAGAACACTGAACCAGATACACATATCGTATTTCTTCCTTAAATCGGCTGTGTTTGCTTGGGGTTTTCCACTGATAGTAATTATTCTAACGATATCAATTAAGCTGGACAGTTATGGTTTCATAAATTCATCTTCAACCACAACAGGTAAATTCTGTTTCGTGAAGGACTATCCTTTCTATCTGGCATTTATTCTACCGACTGGTTTAGTTCTTTTTATGGATATAATACTATTTGTCCTTATTTCCGTGGTGATTTTTCAACGAGAGAAAAGAATGTCCCAATCTAGTGAAGAATTAAGGACTACAGCTCGGACAAATAATGGAAGTCGAGGTTTAGGAGGCCTCGTATTTCTACTCTCTTTGTCCTGGATATTTGGATTTTTACAAATCGGAGTTGTGAAAATTGTGTTTCAATATCTTTTTGTTTTTAGTACTACACTACAAGGCGTTTTCATTTTTATTTTTTATTGTTTTTTGAAGCCAAACATTCGAGAATATTTAAAACATACAGTTTTTCCTGAAAAACAAGTTGATCATATTGAAATACACGAAAGGTGTAAAAAAATTGATTCAGAGTGTAAATAATTATTTTTTTTATTGTGAGTATTAACCATATCGTAGTTATTTCAGTTATTAAAGCTTATTTTCATTTTGTATATTTTGATATTAGTACAAATCTATATACACACGTATATAATATGTACACCTATGTATGTATATTTCAATTTTTAATTTTATAACCATGTTAACTTAAAAGGTATTTAATTGTTATGACTCATTTCAAATGATAATTCTTTACATATGCAAATCGACTTATATTTATGTAATACATTGTTGCTATTTATTAAATACATATTTGTATTTACAAATAAAAAGTTACATTATCTTATAATTAGAAACGGATTAAGTTTGTTTATCCTCTGTGTTTCAACTCTGTTTAGTAAGGATTAAAATAGATATTAATAACTACAATTTAATAAAAATATAATATAAAGGATAATATATATATTTGTGAGTATCATATGTATTACATAATTGAATATAAATCATATTCCGTAATTTCGATTGATATCGTTCAATAATAGTTATTATTTTTAAAAACATAGAATATAGGTATGAAAAAATATAAGATGATGTCAATTAATCTGTATTCGAATACTTAAGAAATAATTCAATATTTTTATTTAATAGGCAGATAATTTGTATTATTAAGCATGGTTTTATATGTGGGTAGTTCTAAAATTACGGAACTCTTGCTATTTAATATTGACAATTTGTAAATTTATAAATACATTATATAGATATTCACATAATATAAAACTAGAAGCAGTTTTAAAAAAAGTCATAATTGGCAGATCAATTAACAAAGAAACTAAAGAATTTCAAGTAAAAATAAATGAATTATACTTGGACGGTTAATTAGAGTTGTCTTACTGTAAATGCAGTATTTTATCATATGCATACCATATTTATAAAATATCTTGACGATTATATAGTCGATTTATTTAAATGTTTCCTTTTGTCGTATTCCTGTAATGGAGAAGTATCAGCTTCACATTAATACATAAAATAGAACTTGTGAAAAGGGGAGTGGAAAGCTGTCCAATTTATAAACGTTTCAATATAAATAATTAAAGAAAAGTCAATTAATTAAGATTTGGTCGTTAGCCAGTATTATAATGTGATGTTTAGTTGCAGGGTATTTGCAAATACTTAATGCATCTTACATATACAACTATTAAAAATACAAAAACAAAAACATGTTTTTGTCTTTTTACAATTGTTTATGATTTGTGTCAGATTCTTTTTAGCTTTAGTTTCGATAAATATTTTCACTTATAAGAGCTTTTCGCCTGTCTATGACTTTTTGTTAAAATATGTTAGAAGCTTTAACACTTCTGTCATCGCGATTTTAGATAAACGATTTTTGCAAATAATAATAGGTAATATTGCATATATTTTAAATATTTGTTAGAACGTAAGTGAGTATCTAAACAGGAAAAAGATACAAAGTTGTGGATTTAATTAATCATTGTTAATATCGTAGATTATACTTGTAATAAAATGATGGAAGTCTGGTTTGTGTGGCTTGGGTGTGATAAGAGTTCGTCTTGAGTAGATCATATGATATCTTGCGTTGTTTGACTTTAAGAGGACATTTTAGTACCTTGTTTTGTAACTATGTAATTTAGAGGGTCGGCGTTGTACTGTTGATGAAGCAGTAACGCCATTTCTATGTTCTTATAATGTACTCTTAATATGCTTATAATACAAAATAAGTCATTATATTAGCTTTTAAATATATAATCTATATTAAAAAAATTTAACAAAAAGCGTGTATGTTAGTCAATATATGTATACGAATGCAAAAGTATGGATTTTCATTGAAATATATGCATTATATATATCATTCTTGAATTATTCTAAAAAGCTTAACATTTAAAAAATGCACTTCTTTAATAAATAAATGAATTAAAAACTTTACCATTTTAAAAGATAATATTTAGTCGTACATGTTTGCAGAATAACCAACCCTTTTGGTATTTGCTCGTTGGTATCGGAAATTAAAAACAAATCCAACCGAAACATAAATATACTCGTAACAGTGGCAACGATAAAATACACGCACCTTTTAACCCCAAAGATAAACATGAATATAAATCTCAGAAAAAGTAAACTAAAGTAAGAGATAATGACATTTTCCTTAAATGTAGAATGACCTACAATATCAAACATATTCTGATTCTGATTACTTTGAAATTCGTAAAATAAAGTAAATATATCTTATTTCTGAAAATAACACTTCCTGTGAAATCCATATCTTTTTAGATGTAAATTTATATTTCTGAACCGAAAATACCCTGGAAAAGAATATTACAAAAGTTAGACTTTTCTGATTTCTTCTGGCTACTCGGCTAATGTATAGATATTCACCTGTATATAAATAATAATCATAAAACTGTTTATTTTATGTAAAATGGGAATCTGAAATAATAATGAATAATATTGCAATAACATAAAAAAATATAATAACATATTTAACAATATAAATAGTTGGTAGAGATAAATGGAGAAAAAGCTTATGTATGTACATAATATACAGGTTTATATATATCGATCAATATATATCTTTGCATATTCATAACACTGTCTATGGTAATCAGGATACTGACCTTGACGTAATAAGACTTGTAAAGACATGTTAATATTTTTTTTTAATGTACTGATGCGAAATCAAACAATATTTCTTCTTCTAATTTTGACAAACCAGATCATAAATTACGAAAACTGACTTCTAACCCAGAACTTGCAATCAACACTAATTAATATTTTTGTAGTATATAATAAATCAAGTCATTTTGTAGGTACATTTCATAACTATCAAATTTAGTAGATTATGATGGTTTATTCTTACAAAAAAATGTATAATAATGATATCTTTTGATAAATTAGTTTAATATTGTAAATTAGATTTTAATTACTGGATATTTTTCATATATATTTTGAATATTATTGGACATTATACATAATTCATTCGTAATCTAGCTACTGATAATATTGTACTATCCACATATTTTTTTATCCACATTATATTTTATTATTCAGAGCCATTATTTTGTTGACTGTATCTATAAAATTATGTATGAGTAGTATCGAATATAATATATATGCAATGATTGTTTTGCTATATTTTAATCAAAATATAGATAAGTATTATATTGTATTATATATCTCTTAAGTTATTAATTTAGTAAAGTTCAATATTTTTATAAAGCTAGGAGAATATTCTAGAATATGATTGTTTGTATAAAATAGAGAGTTTTAGATATATAATCATTGACAGTAAGTTCAAGATATCCGCTTTTTCTAGAAAATGGAAATCACTTTAAATTAAATTTTAATTGTATTATTATTATTTTTAGAATTCCTATTTTTCAATGATATTTTAGAAATAGGTCGGAAACATCCTCAAGAAAACTGTATCCAAATTTTATGTCGATATATTTTACAGTTTGGGTTATTCGATTTTTTAAATCGGTCAACAAGCTTTTTACACTGAATTGAAAGTTCACCGTCAAATAATAATAGAAGTCCTTGAACAGAAGATTGGATAATTATTATAAAAATTGACAGAATTAAATTGAGCTAGATTACCAAATGTCTGACATAATTTTCTATAATAATAATATGCATCTGTAATATTATAATTTTCTGTTTCTATATTTATCGACTCTTGTGGTTATCTATGTATCTTGGTTTAAACTTTCTTGTAATTTCTGTATACGAAAATTAGTTGGATTATTACCTGAAACCCAGAATTTATAATTGTTTGTAGTGTATGCATTTGCTTCTTCTTTAAATGCTACTAGAACATATCGTGGTGTATTTTATCTAATAACAATTTTCCAATCGTATTTTGTTGACTGATCGTTGTATTGAATGTATTTATTTTAAGATATGTGAATTTAACATCTTTATTTAGAGTTTTGAGTAATTTACTTTCTACTTCAATTGAGGGTGTAATTTGTGGGATATGAAGTTCTAATTTTATGATGACTAATTTGGCATTTGTATTATTATTAGTACCATAAGATATTTCTGTGTCATTGTTTTTTCGCCTTTATAGTAAGTTGGTAGGGGAGATTAATAGTAACTTTTTTTATGATCAAGATAACCGAAAAGAGGATAAAGTAGCCAATCGATAGTATTGCCATATCTTTGTTATCCTGCTGCTGCTCCTACTATTACGCTGTTATTGTATAAATTTATTCTTTTGTAAATCCTGTATTTAGAGATTTATTATTAAAACGTGCAATATAACCATCATATTCTGCTTTTGTAGGAGCCGCAGCTGCTTGAGCTAGTTCAGGCACTGCATCCCATTACCCTTATCTGAAATCCAGCCATTTATTTTATTATAATCTTTAGGATATATAACGCTTTTTAGCATACTATCAAAAGTACCTGGTTCAGAAATATTTTTTATTTGGTTACTTCCTGCTCTTAAAGTCATAGTTTGAAATAATCTTGGGAAGAAGTTATGCTCTAAAGTAATAGTATTTGCTCAGAGAGGATTACTGGCGTGGTTAAAAATCTGAAATTCATATCTAATAAACGCATTTGAAAGGAGAAGAAAAGAAGCAGTATTATTAATTCCAAATGTAATTACTCCAACTCCTACATTTAAATTTCTAGCAGAAGAGGTAGATAGAGAAACTACTAAATTGTCTTGCTTTTTTCTATTACAGGGTGTCCCATAAAAAAAGGTACCAAAAATAATTATATTAATTTATTGTATATTTTACTATTTATATCGAATA
>JAYRBW010049914.1:0-11236 GCA_036023295.1 Invenusta paracnida
AGAAAATATTTTTCGTTATCGAGAAATTTACAAAAAACGAAAATATTTGGCGGCCATTTTGTAAAATGGCTACCATAATATGACTTTTTTTTCGGTGGGAATTATTTATTATATTATTAGCTATAACTGCTAAATTTCATGCTTGTACCTATAAACCCACAATTCTCATGATTATTTACACCAATCTGCCTGACTAGAAGACCTTTTAATTGTTTTGTAGTTGACTTTAGTATAATATCCTATACAATCTAACTTAAATTACTGTTAATTTAGCGCATTATAAAATGGTACCCCATTATTTTTCAATTTTTCATTGGACTATAGAATAGCTTTAAACTTGAAATACAAGTATAACAATATAATATATATATAATTATATATAATACATATATAAAACATTATTGATTAACGAGTAAAGTAATATAATGCTTAAATATATCTCAGATTTGGAAGTGGTTAGATTTTGAGTTCAATGAGAAAATGTTGAAAATTCTATGTCAAACAAAATCATGATAAATATGCCTATTCGTTCGATTAGAATATCACAATTTTACAAGATAGTTAATAATATCTTTACAATTGTAGAATTAAAATGGATTTTTTGATCATATTCTCATGGTGAATCCGTGAGGTGGCACAATCTCTGATACTAAAATCTATACTACAAAATATCATATTTTATTGAGAAGTTAAGGGAGCTGAGTGGCATTCACCTGGAGTGAAAGCGTCGTCATGGTCACCATTGTGGACTGGAGCGACATGCGAGGTCGTGTGCTGGTTGGTAGATGGTGAATAGTTGGAGAGCTTTGCGAGCCAGCCATATGTGTCGTAATTGAAGAAAGGTGAGGGCACCAGCTGCTCACCACTTCCTCCTTGTGTCATGTGGGCTGGAAGGCCACCATGGCCATGGACCCGACCAAGAGCACCACCTGTCTCTTTCGTCTGAAAGGGGTGGCATAGATATAGGATACATAGTCCAAGCCAATTTCAGAAAGGAAAAAGGTGTCAGAAAGAAAAAAACTGCAATACTGCATATTTTCAGTGTAGATTTGATTACAGTAATATATTCTAGATAACATATTAAAAGTCTAAAGCTACCAAAATATGGAGCAAAATAAAATTATGATATTAGTGGTTTCCCATAATATTAAAGAATATGGAAAAATTGATAATTTTTGCCTAATTTGAGTAAAAATCCATAAATTTTAGAAAAAATATAACTTATTTTGAATTTTAGATAACACATTTCTTCTAAATGTTTTCTGATATTTAAATTAGAAACTAGCTTCATAAATTCTACAATTAAAATTGTAAACACATTACAATATTGATAATAATTAGCCCATTTTAGCCATAAAATGCATATGAGAATAGTGTTCTAAAGTATCTAGAATTTGAATTATCGAATTCCTGAGGCTAATTTCTATTTTAATCTTTCATTAAAAATATCCATTATTATGAAAATTATACCAAAATCAGAATATCTTTCCAATTCGTTAATATGGGAAATCAGAAATATCATAATTTTATGTTGCCCCATATTTTGAGAGCTTTAGACTTTTAATAGATAATAAAGATATCTTATGGGTAATCAAAACTAAAGTGATTGGTAGTGTTGCAGTTTTTCCCCGTGAAATTCTAAATAGCTTGAATTAAAAATTAAAGCTATTCTAATAAGAATCTTAAAGGATAAATCACCATAAATCTACTGTACTTGTAGATGCAGAAAAACAATCAATTTTTGTCAAGTCATTTTAATTATTTAAAAATATTTATTTATTATGTATTAATAAACGTGACTTTAATTTTACTATGTAATACAAATTTCATTACATTATAAATAATAGAACGTAACGAGTAAATACCGATAAATAAATAAATAAAGATCTATTAATAACATTAATTTTTACTGATAATTAATAATTAATACAGACCTAATCGTCCTAGTACCAAAAACATAGTAGTTTAAGACAACTTATGATCGTAGTCTATCGAAGGCATATGGCTAAACACGTAAAAGCAAAATATGAAGCTATACGTCATAATCATTTCATTCAACATAAAGATAATAAAAAGTAATACAAAACATTAAAGTAAATACAGTCTGAAAATAACACTTTATAAGCATATAATGTACAAATAAATATGCAAAATATAGAGAAGGCTAAAAAAACATATTTTATATTAAAATATTCTAACTAAATACTATCTAAAAATTAATTTCCACGCGTTATTCTTCTTTCGTTACTTTCCCAATCGAGTATTCAAGGAAAACCCGACTGTTATAACACTAGAAAAGGGCCCCCACCTGATACATATGTTTTTCAGGTATCTTGTTCGCATGACTGCTCGAGAGACCTTTCCCTGCATGCAGATAAGCATCTACTTCACTGCTATTCTCGCGTTCATTCGATATCGCCGCTCCCATCTTGATCTCGAGAGTCAATTGCTTGAACTGCTCGTCCAAATCCTTGTTCACTGCTTCTAGATCCTGGCAGCGGGTCTTCCACTACCGGGAGAGAGAAGTAGAGCATCGATCAGAAGATAGCAAAACTTTACTACGTCATAGATTTCACAAATAAAGTTAAAGCGGATTCTAGTTAAACATGTATAATTATTTATTATCCGATATTATTATTAATATAAATAAATATTCTATGAAGGTACACTAATGTGTACATGTAGATATTAATGAAACCATATCGGTTATATTACTCAATCTATTTTTAGTACACAATAATAAAACGATGTATGTAAAATTGATAAGGCAAATTTATCTAGTTCTTTTGGTAATTGGATTACATTTTAATAGTATTTGAAAACATAGGTTTAATAATACACAAAGAAATAAGTGACAGAATAAACATGTATATTATGTATGTATATGAAGGTCTAAAATTAAAATATGTGTTAAAAAGATTTGATTCTTATAATTAATTGTATTTAATTTTTGAAAATTTTACTGTAAACCTTTTGATTAATTGTGTGATTCCCATAACACGGTAAATAGAACCATATGCTTAGCTAAATATCAAGCATAATAACAATGTATATTTTTTAAATTTAGTACTCAATTACACAGTAAAACTAATTATTATTGAACAAAACAAGAATATAATTTCAAATATTCTACTTAACCAACCAACTAACTAACCTCTTCATTTTGAGCTTCCATTTGATTAACTTCAGTTTCAAGAATAAGCATTCTTTCGCTAAAAGCAGCAAGGCGATCTAGAGGGTAAAATTGTTTTTTTAATATCACAATTAATTAAGACTATATATGAAAACCGAAGAACCCCGCATACGATTGCCTTACCATGTGCACCCTGTTTCTCTTCTACAGTTCGTTCCATTTCCAGCGCTCGCAACTCCCTCAACGCGTCTAATTCAGCCTGCTTTTCCGCCAATTCCAACTCAATTCGAGACAGATCCCGCAACTCAGATTTCTTGTTCTCCAGCTGTTCGTTTAGGACACCCAACTGAATGTCCTTTTCCTGCAGATAACTCTTTAGGACAATCCCCTCCTGTTCCAGATGAGAAATCCTGCAACCCTGCTCATTGCAAAGTTTAATCCCAGCCTCCCACTTTGCTTTAACATCTTCTATGTTAGCATTACTCTCGTTTAAGGCTTTCTCAATGAGATCCACAGCTTCAATAAGTCCAGCGATCTTGGTGTCTGCTTCTGTTTTGACCTCTAATAATCGATTTCTTTCTTCCTCAAGAGGTTCCAATCTAGCTGTTTCCTGCTTTAGCTGCAAGATTACTGCATCCTTTTCATCTCTACATTTAGTCAAAGCCTCCAAATCTTCCACTAAACTTTTGGCGTAAAGATCCCGTTGCTCGGCATGCAACTTCAACGAATCCATAGCTTCCTGTAACTGCGCAAACTTAGTGCTTGCCTCAGCACTCTCGTTTAACAACTGGTCGCGTTCCTTCTCAATGTTACCTTTGCCTACAGAACACTTTTCAAAGGAAGTCTTTAAGGAAGCCATCGCTTCTTGAAGCTGCAGGATCATTTCATTCTTTTCCTCCAAACTGTTATCCAGTACTTTCTTGTGTAGTTCACATTCTTCAGTAGACAACTTTAGTTGGTCAACTGTTTCTTGTAGATAAGTAATCTTTGCATCTGATTCCGCCTTTTCCTCTAGCATTCGCTCCAACTCCTGCTCAAGATCACACTTGTCAATTGTACACTCACCAAAGGAGCTTTTCATAGTGGCAATTGCTTCTTCCAAGTGTTGACATGAATTTGTTTTTTCATCCAACTGCTTACTCAATGTCTCAAAATTATTCTCAGATTCTTTCTTGTACATTTCAACTTCTTCTAGTACCCCCTTCAATGAGTTCAATTCCTCTTGCAATTGAGCGACTATTGAATTAGTTTCATGTTCCTTCTCAACTAGTCGATCGCGTTCCTGTTCAAAACGGTTTTTATCTGTTGAACAAACATCAAGAGAACTTTGCAAAGAGTTTATTGCTTCTTCTAATTGAACAATAATAGCGTCCTTTTCTTCTTTATATCTAGTCAAAATGTCAACATTATCTTCGAGGTATTTCAAACTAACTTCATTGTCAGCAGCAGTAGATCGTAATAATGCTAGAGCCTCTTGCAACTCTACTATCTTAACATCTGCACTAGTCTTTGCAGTTGACAATTCCTCACGTTCGTTTTCAACAGTGAATTTATCGGATAAAGCACTTTCGAGAGAACATTTTAAACAACTTAATTCTTCCTGCAACTCCAAAAAAACACCATACCTCTCATCTTTGGAAGTATTTAGTTCAACAAATTCCTTTTCTAGAATTTTCTTACTTGTTTCAGTCTGCTCTAAAGAAGACCGGAGAGATTCTAATTCTTCTTGCAACAAAGTTATCTTGCTATCTGCCTCAAATTTCTCTTTCAATAAGCTATCGCGCTTTTCTTCAAGACTGCATTTCACTTCAAAACATTCATCAAAGGAGGCCTTGTAAGAGGCCACTACTTCTTCTAATTGGAAAATTAGAGCGTCCTTTTCTCTACAGTCCTTACTCAGTGTATCAAGACTGTTTTCAAGATCTCTGATGGTATGCTGGTTATCTTCGGTCTTGGTATTCAAAAGATTAATAGACTTTTCCAAAGCGACAATCCTTTCTTCGCAAACTGATTTACTCTGCAATAACTGCATACGTTCCTCTTCCAAGTTATATTTCTCAATTGAACTGTCACTTAAAGAACATTTTAAGGACTTTATTTCTCCCTTGAAGTCTGAAATGATAACGTCTTTGTCTTCGCCTTGTTTAGTTAATTCGATTAGGTTTTCTTCGAGGCTATTCTTTGACGATTCACATTCCTTTGCAGATGTTTTTAGAAGATTAATAGATTCATTCAACTGCGAAATTATTAAATCCTTTTCTTCAATTTGCCTGCAGAGAGATTCTAAACTGTCTTGAGTTGTTTTCTCGTTAAGCTCCCAATAGTCTAACGATTTCTTGTGCGAGTCAACGACTTCATTCAATTGACTGATTTTCGTACTTAACTCAACTTTAATTTGATTGGCTTCTTCCAATGAAACCTGAAGACTTTTTTTAGTAGCTTTTAGTTCTTGAATGATTGTCTTCAACGATACTATTTCTTCATTCTTGTCAGAAATAATGTTTTCAGCCTCTTGTTTTCGCTTGATTATGTCATTCAAATCTTGTTCAATATTTTCTTTGTTGAACTGACTGTCCTGAAGGGATCCTGTTAGCAGATCAATCGTGTTCTTCAACTGAATAATACTCCCCTTAGTCTCACTGCATTCGTTTTTAGAGTCCAATACGTCCTTTTCAAGTTTCTTGTTGTTCGAATCACTGGATTCCAAATTTTGTTGAAGTTTTCCTACTGTTTCATATAGTTGCGATGATTTAGCCTTGTATGCTTCCAATTCTTTCTGTAAAATATTAATTGAAATAGGCCTAATTACAGTAGTATCAATAAAATAATACTACATTAGGCAGTTATAATAGTTATAAATTTTAAATCATTTAAATGATAATACATGTTATTTTTATATTGTCTGACAGCATTATAAATAATCTTATTTAAAACACATATTGGGTATAATAAAATATTAATTATTATAATGCTGCATTCTAGATTCTAAATTTTTGTCTATTTCTAGCTAAATAACATCTAATTAGTCGATATTAAAAGAGTTAAATTCAATATTTACTTTCTAATGAGGAACAATTCCGGGTATAACTAATATCAATCGTTACATAGAAAATAAGTTGGGTTATCGGTAAATAAAACAAATATTTTACAAAATGTAATAAACTTTAAACTCCTTGCAATTATTTTAACACTTCAAATAATAAATAAGATAACGAATGCAATATTTAAGGACGCAAAACACACTTTTCGAAGGAATTTTCTTAATTTACTAATACAATACGTAAGCATTCACATACAAATTTAACTAAAAAACGGATTTAAAAACTTGTAATTTGTGGTGTAAGATTTCTTCTTGTATAAATGTATTTATAAGGCTGCATTATATTATTATAATAATGCAACAACATTCATGTTACCAATTAATTGTGGATGAAATTGATAATGAAAATTGTAGAAGTTTTGATGATTGGTGGAATTTTCAATGACGAATTCAAACTTAAAAATTGATAATTTTATAGTATAAAATCAATACAACCTTTAGATCTTTCAACAGTAGTAAGAAAACAATTAAATTATGAATCTAAATATAAAAATTTAATGACATAATTATAATTAAAGCTAGATCCTAATTAAATCCTAACTGAGTCACTTAATTGAACAACAAACGAAATGATTAATAGACTACCAATCAAAATTTTATGTTTCAGATATGCTATATCAATCGCATCAATCCTTTCTGTATTTATAGTTCAATGAACCAGGTTCTATTAAAATAGCTTTTTAAGACAACCTCCTTACTTTATGTATATTATACACTATAGTGGCCAGAGGATAACAGTCGAATGTAACAAAACTAACACAAATAACAAAATTTTACTGCAACAATCTGATATCACGAGCTTTTCCTTTAAGAACGGTAATGTAAGCCAGTGAAGCGATTAACAACAATAGTTATAATGACACCTATACTTTTTAATCTGTGTATCCCCTCAGAAGCTTCCATTTTCCTGATTCCTTCTGTAAACATTTAATATGAATAACGGAACCAACAGGGGTCAGACTTAGTCTCTACTACAAACTAGACACATAATATTATAGACGTGCAAACAAGTACGTCTGGCAACGAATGAGATACTTTTTTGGTTAGGAAAGTATTTAGCAAGATGTAAATATTCATTGTATTTAGAGGTTACTTTCTGGCCACACTGTGTGTCTCTTTGCACTGTCTTCTACATTCTAGACTCTGTACCTGAATCTCCTCAGACCGCCTCGTGGAAGCTAACAGCTGATCCTTCACCCCGAGAAGTTTGGTCCGAGTTGCTGAAAGCTGCTCGGCCGTCTCCTGTCGACGACTCTGCGCCTTCTCCAGGTCTGATTGGAGCTGGTTGTAGAGCTTGCGGGACACTCGAGAGCGAAGGGCATCTTCCAGTTGCTGTTCCAACTCATGGATGCGCTGTTCCGAAATCACTGCCATGGACTCGCCAAGAGCAGGGGGGCCTAGGGGTTATATGCAGTAGGTAAGCTTCACTGTACTGTTCGATTTAATATAATGATAACATTGTTAACAGTCAGCTAAAAAAGAAATTAAATGGTCCTTTTATGCTGAACATTTATTAAGTTATAAAGTGGCCAATTTTACAATTTATATCTGCATAAATGTACGCTACGGTGAATAATATTTGCATGATAAATATTCCGGGCGTCAATGGCCATAAACTAGATTGTAAATAAATTTTGCTGGCACCCACATAATCAACTATGTTTTCTTACCCTCCAGAATGTTAGCCATCCTTAAAAATTAGTTTCATCTTTATGTCAGGGGGGTTCCAGCAAACGATACTTTTATGGCATTGGCGCCCGACACGGACTAAAAGACATTCGGTAATATGCAGTTATTAGACGGGACAGAGGTACCCTAAACTTTAACTATATAATTTTATTATCGGCTAATCGCCAGTCTCTACTATTGCCTTAGTATCAATTACAAAGAAAAATATTTTATAAATTAATATGTATTATCAATAAATACAACTTCGTAATATTATGTATCACTGCAGATGTTATTATGTAATTCTTAAGCTTTAAAAATTAATGTTGGTGCTTATATGCAGAACAAAAAGTACATTACATCGCAATGTTTGCCTTATGATTCCATGTTCAGCAAAGAATTAGAATATAAAAATCCTATAACCTAACTCGCGCATTGGTGTTATAGTTATCAAAGTTTAATTGGTAGTAAATATATTAGTGAAACAAAAAACCGTGTTAATCCAATAATGTAAGTCGAAAAATGAATCCCTGGGCTCTCTGTATTTTAATTTAAAAAACTAGTGATATTATTTTTTTTATGTCATTTGTTGCTAATATTTCAGGCTAAAAAACTACCTATAGTATACAGATGGTAAGCAAATCTAAAGACAACAGCATTATAAATAGAAAACAGCTGAATCTGTACCATTGACAGAGAGATCGTCCAAGGCGGACTGAAGTTCATGGCATCGGGAGCTGATGGCATCCGCTCGTGCAATGGCTGCCTCCCGAGATTCAATGAGTGCGCAAATCTGTGAAAGCAAGTCAATATAAGAGGATAAGACGAAAAATTGTTTAAGTTAAAAATTATTTGTTACCCATAACTCTCGCCAAACAGTAATTATACATTACAATACTCTTTCAATATAAACATAACATTGTACGTGCTATAGAAATGATTTCAACTTCTATACAGAACTTTCAACAGAACTCCTAAAACTCACGACATCTCAGTTAATTGGGTAGGTATCGAAAAAGGGCTTTCGATGCCGGAATACTATGAGTATTTCGGTTATAACCTTCACTATGTTTCAAGTAATTGTGTTCCATTTTGTTGAATATCAACTTTTTGTTACATGTCTATATAAAGTTATGTATTGTTAAAAGTAGACGTTTTGGAACCATTCGACACAATGACATTAATTTTATTTAAAGTACTGTTAATTTAAAGTATTTGATGCCACACGTCATCATTACAAAAATTTATAATTTCTAGCCAATTTCTATGGTACATACGAGTTACACACTATTTCCTTATCTAAGTTCTTTTTGCAAAGTAAAGCTTCAAAATATTTAACAAGTCGAGGACTACGGGATTTAAATCCCGTAGTCCTCGTAACAAGTATTTAAAAATGTGCAGAAGTTTTTAAGTACAAAACGAAATGCAAGTCATTTAAGTAAAAAATACTCGTGTTTTTATTTAGATTAATAGTGTACATAATAATTTCATAACAACAACTCCTTTGAAAAAAACGCTCATTGAATCATTACGCACAATTTATTGAATGTTTATTAAGAATAATTTCCAAAGTCACAGAGAAAATAATAACAAATTAAACATAGAAACATTTAATTATTACTAGTCTAAAATTGAAGTGAAAAGTGCCACTGCCAACTATAAGTCTGTCTTTCTTATTTAGATAGGTAAAAACTAAAATGTTCAACAGTCAAGAACGGATCTTCCTCCTCTGGTCCCATACAGATTAGGCTCGCAGGGATGGTCTACGTGACTATTGCACTTCACTTGGTAAAACTGCCAGATAACACACGTCCCGTAAAAGTACCACGCGTAAAAATAATGTATACATCTTTAAGCCTGTCTCATCTTCTAATCTCCCGTATTAAATGAGACAGAAATGCCATTGCGCAGCCAAGTTATTTAATTAATTTTGGGGTATTGTTTCCTCATATATTCTATAACAAGAAAATGATTAATGATACTGTACTATACTCTTAGATTGCAGATCAAGTTAAATATTTATTTAATATCTTGATTTATAATAATATGGACTATTTCTTCAATTATATTTTAATAGCTTGTCATAAAATTTAATAAGTTTGTAAGTATTTAGTTATATTTTATAGAAAAATCAGTTGTGCATAACTTAAAAGCGACAGTGTTTATTCCACGATAACTTAATAGCGTAATAATATCAATAATAACGGAAACGAATATTTGGTTTTCAATAAAAATAATATTATTTGAATGGATATTTGAAATGTTTTAAGAAAAGAAAAATTTCAAATACAGTCCGATATTATAACCTAGGATATAATAAGGCAATAAGAGGAAATCAAAAATTTTAAGCAAAATAAGTACATTGCATATAATGCTATATTATAAATTAAGGAAAAAATCATGGAAACAGGCATCGAAAATTCTGATCTACTAAAAAGCAAGCTAATAGCATAAGTAAACCTGAAACCTTTGTGTTTGTTATGAAATAACAGCATATTATTAAGTATAAAATCAAAATAATAGTATTTAATAAAGAGAAAGCTTTTATTTAACACCATTATTCTAAAATAGTATAGCAAGGGGATATAAAATGGTCCATAACATTCTTATAAAAATAGGCATCTATACGTCGATAGTTAAAATATAACTCTTCGATAAAATATATATGTCATGAATATACATATATAATTGAGAGGAATATAATGAATAGCATTGACATTTGACTTGGTAAAATATAAAATAGCTACTCGTCAATGCAATGTATTTTATAATAAAAACGTTGAGTGATAGCTTTAGTTTTAGAAAACCATTTGCAACAAAATTATCAATTAAATGTTTTGGACTCCCTAAGCAACAATAAAATATTGTATCCCAAGAGAAGTTTGTCTCAAATACCTTGTTGTCAGAAAGGAATTGCTTCATAAATAAAATAAAATAATTATTAAAAACAAAAAGACCAAATAAATAAATATATATATAGTTTCTATGTACGAATTAAATAAGAACCCTTTTAAACTTTACTAAATTATTCATCATAACGAAAAATAATATAATTAACAAATATAATAAAAATGGTTAAAGCCCTTTTCACCGAAATTGTATATTTTATTAGATTAGATAGATAAGCTTATATGATTCACTGATAGTATTATACACAGTCAAAAATGGACTCTTTGGAAGGATCTTCAGGAAATGTTTTTTTAGTGGCTCTTTATCAGAAAGGTTCTCTGAATAACCCTTGAGCTCAAGAACTTTTTGGATCTCCAAAGAACCCTTTCTTCTTTACCAAATATATACATTTGGCCCTGGATCCTTAAGGGGAAAAATTAAGTATT
>JAYRBW010049925.1:0-11236 GCA_036023295.1 Invenusta paracnida
GCACATTAATATCTAAGGTTCTATAATAGTTATGAAGTTGAAAATTGACACACTGATATATTTTTGGCGGCGCAAGGTGATAGAAGTTAAATAATTTCAAAATATATATTAGTTTTTAAATGGTAGCTGTTTAAAAAATGACCGTTCTTGTGGTATTCTAATATACCTTACCGTTGCGCGCATGAGCTAACAACCTACTGCCGTAGGTTTAGATATTCTAATTAATATTTTGTAATAAAGAAATATAATTTTATGCTTATGTACCTAGAGGATCTATTATATGATCTATTAAAGTGAAGTTTCTGTCACCATGTTACATCAATATTTATTGCCTAAATAAATTAAAATTTATTTAAAAACAGTTTAAAATAGTCAAGCTTATACCTTGATACGAGCTGTCCGTAGAATTTCTCCTCTTTAATTAAATCGGCACATTGTTATGTAAGCATGTCTATCTATAATTGATTCCGCAATCGCATTGTGTAATAACTACATACACATAGCCATGGCTATGTGACATAATAATTTCAAGTTTCAAGTGTGGATAGATAAACTTTAAGAACACCTTGTACTCGTACTATAGTATTTATCCGAAACTCAAATTTGTAAATTAATATATACTACTTTTTGTAATGAAATCTTTTCTTTTACGAAATATTTGCGAATTTCACATATTTACTTTCTACTTGTGAACACTTAAATAGTTATTATTTTAATATAATATTCATTCTTTACTGAAGTTAGATAAAACAATATTCTGGAAATTATCTACATTATTCCAATAAAGGTTTTTTTTAATTGCGAAGTCATTAATATGTATTTATAATTCGATCCATTCAAGGGATGCATTACCGGCGCAGAAGAATTTGTTAAGAAGCATTTCCCCGTCATAATAGGCGTTGGGTGTGGCATAGCAGCTCTCCAGGTAGGTATCACTTTTAGACATCTGTGTTCAATATATAGACATCTCTGTTTATTATATAATATTGTGTCTATACATTTACAGTTATATATATACTTGAATATTTTATACCTACGACGCTTAATTATTTTCAACGTATTATATTTTTGATAATTATTGTTCCATATGCTTATTATAAACATCCTGTCGCAATTACCTACTTTCAAATATCTTCCTATTATTAGTACTTGTGTTAAAAATAAATACTATATTTTTCATTTTTAAATATAAATTATTTTTCTGTACATACATATTATTTCTAACACCAAACCATGTGCATAATATACAAGGGTACATGCAAATAGAAATAAATGTATAATCGTCTTGCTAATTATGTGACTTTAACTATTTTTCTAGTATGTAAATTCATTAAGATATAAATATGTACATACATTTAAAAAATATATTTAAAGTTTATTTTATGACGAATGTTTGCATTTTTTAAATTATTAAATATTCAGTTTCAAACGCAATTACTATGTTTTAATATGTCAAAAATATAAATGCGATGAGTAAATTAGTTATATACAATATTGATACTTCAAAATTATATTATTTGTTATGACACAAAACACTTAGGTGCAACCATATATACAAATATATATTAAAACAAATTCTCTATGAGTTATATGTAATGATATATATCTAGTTAATAATGATCACTCTGTATACATTGGTAATTACTAAACCTAATTGACATAATTAGCTTTTATAAATATAATATGCTTTGTATCCTTTACTTTACAATTATTTCAGATAATTGGTTTCATCTGTGCGATCTGCTTGTGTGTCGTTAAGAATGATGACGACAAATACGTGTGAATATCTTCTGAAATTTTGGTTGAATTCTTTCTTTTCATAACTCAGATCATGCTGGTACAAAGCATACTTCTTATTAAATACAAATCCCCCCGAATCTCCCTATTATACCTCGCACTTACTTGAAAAATAAACGTATTAATTTTACATCACTAATGTATACTTGCATGAACATTTTTTTTTGTATACAACTATATATTTATTTATTCAGACAATACAGAACCCTCATAACTATTCCACATATAAATATATTGACTTGGAAAATATATATGGTTTTACGTGTCGGAAGTACCTACTTAACCACTAAACAGTAAACTGGAAAACATTTGAGTGCATACAATCATAATAGTATATGTATAGGCAAACACAGGTAATTTATGTCCTCGGTATGGTACTAAATACATACACCATCATACCTTGCATAACTTTACATAATTAGAATTAGAATAGTGACTTTATAAACTCGGTTAAAATACATGGAAATTAAATATATACTTTTTGCTTAGGTAGGTCTATTTACTTTAACCATATTACGAACACCTAAAACAGAGGTAAACTTCAGAAAATCAATATTACTTGAGTTATTTATTTAATAGTTGAGTAAATTCCACTAATTACATTCAAATCCTGTTCATTTGCAAACAACTGTTAATGAAAAATTAGCAAATTTTCTTATTAGTTTTCTTTTATTAATATTTAACTTAAATTAAATAAACGACATGTGTATGTTATGTACTTGCCATATATGTATATGGTGCATATATTTATTGAAGGGAATAAGTTGGAATATTTTGACAACCATTGCAATACCTTTTACTTAGGTTAAAGAAATCATATATTAAATATTTTAATGTAATATATAAATTATATATTATATAAACTATCAATGGGAATAAATGTATAAATTATATGTTAAAATATATACTTAATTTAAATTATTCGACAATCAGTATTCAGGTTTATAATTTTTGTTATAAATTAAAGTACTTAATAAAATGAATAAAACTGGAATTTTTTAACAAAACGTTTCATTTTAAGTTGAGATTGTGGAACATACAAGCTATATTTATAAACGAAAGTATTATCAACCGATAGCATATCTTAAATCTCCAATTGTGTATTATATGTATATCTAAAAGATAACACCTTATATCTCGCTGTATATTATAGATATACAATTTATGCTTTGTATTTATTTGGAAATATATAACTGAAAACTACCAATTAAAATTAATGTTAAAAAATGTCTGTGGGTATTTTTATTTTGGCTACCCATTCCTTTTTCTTCATAAATGTTATCATGTAAAATTGTTCAGTAGTATATCCTCATCATGTCCCTGTTATAAAATAATATATACAACGATTTTATTTAAATTTTGTATATTTCTTGTAGTTTTCGTTTTGTATTTTGAAAAGCTTTCAAAAGATTATTGACATTTTCAGTAAAATAATTTTATCAAGTTTTAGAGAAAAGTTGGTGGTGTAAATTTATGTAAAAGATTATACAAACGAAAATTGTTATTTATTATTATAACAAGTTGCTAATCACTATAAAAATTAACAGAGTATTTCATTTTTATTTACAATTATAATATTTTAAGTTAAAATCTCTAACTTTTTCAATGTTACTTTTAACTACATATATAATAATACAAGTTTTGCTTTAGTTTTTATGTAGCTTGTTCAATAATTCATTATATTTTTGCAATTTTTATAGAGCATTCGATTAGTAGTTCTAAAATAATTCCACATACATGTATACGAGTTAATACACACACACACAAATATTATATACATATATACCTGTTAATTATACTTTCTGGAAATGTTCTAAATGATCAGTATTATGTCCTTATTTTTGACCGTATGTCAGTTTATTCAAATTAAATGATAAATATTATTTAAGCTGCATAAATATTATAGATGTCTAATTTGTTTTATGTGATATTTACTACATACTTAATAGTACATTTTTCCGATTTCCAGTTAATTCTAATATTAATCAATCAGTCTTTTAAGGAATTTTTCAAAGTAAACTGCCTATTTTTCAACATTTAAAACTTTAATTAATTATATAATGTAATGGGTATGTTATTCTTTAAAAATTTTCTTTCAATCAGGATTGAACTTTTTTTTCTTAAAGAAGTTAAGAGACATCATATTAAAAACATAAAAAAAAGATAATTAACTAAATTATAATTTTGCATCATCATCTTCATCTTCATTAAAGTTTCAAATACAATTAATATATAAACTAAAATGGGTTATGTTTTTTATAAAAAGTATTCTGAACCATTTTTATGAAAATATTTTACCGCCAAAATTATATATGATAATAAATGTTAAGCAAAATATTATTAATATTTAAATGAAACTATACATATAGTTAAATGTTTTACATTATTCTATTATTACAAAATGTAATTAATTTTTTAACAAATAATTCAAATTAATTGTAACAATGTAATTTTACTGATTTTTACTCATAGTTTAACAATATTTAACAACATTTTAAAAGTAAAGTCAAGCAGAGTACTAACACTTCCAGTACGTTTCCAAAGTACAATTCCACAAAAAGAATACGTCTGAAGGGAACCGATTAATTATACATTAATTATGTATTTTAGCAAATTTAGCAAGGGAACTAGCTGTTTCTGATTCATTATAGTTCAAAAATATATATTACATAAAAACTATATATATATGAATTCTATCGAATTGAATTATTGTTTGAAGTTACTGTTTGTTGTAGCTAAAATTTTGATATTTTAGGTTTTATAAATTTAATTCGATATTTATCAAATAAAGAAAAGTTGCAAAACATACTATCAAAAATATTTTTAAGACTATATTTATAAAATTTTACAATAATATAAATAAAAAATGACAATATTGTTTAAATGTATTTTATATCTAATCTGCCACTCTATTTTCAGACAAAAATATATAATTGCTTTAAAAAAATATGTATAAAACAAAATAATTATTTATACACTAAAAATATGTTTTGTTAACATATTTAGTGTACTATATTAGGGACAGTCTTATTTTAAATCAGTTAAATATATTACAAAAAATATAAATGTTTATACTAAGTATATTTACCATATAAGTAAAGTAAGAATAGTTTATAGTTCATATGATTGTCTTCAAATAATTTATATAACTAATAAATCTTCAAATGTGTACATAATATTAATTTTACAGTAGGTACATATTTATAAATATTAAATAATTCACGTGACAAAAGAATCGTTCAATAAATAAATCAAGTATTTACCAAAAAGCAACAATACACAGAGATTTAACTCTCATTGATTTTATACACAGTTCAATATTACTAACTTATTACGTGAAAGCATTTTATATATTTTACATTAAAAGTTATAAACCTTTACGATTACTACTACAATAGATTATAAGATAATTCATTCCAAAAGATAACATCACAAATGTATATATTGATATATTTTATGCTTGCTGGGTTCTTTAGAAATTATTTCAGGTAATGGGTGACAAAATAATAAATTTAGTCGAAATATTGACTACTACTAACTCTGGTACTAGTAAATAAATGTTTATAAAATATAACGATTTTATATGACCGATAATTTACAGCGTGATGAATGTGAAATAAATAAATATTATTACTCTATAGCTCGATGAAAGTTGTGTCAATATATTTATTACATTTTCTAACAATTAAGAAGTATTTGGCATTTCATCCATTAGGTACACTTTCTCAAAAAAAATATTGCGTATATTTCAACTATGATAAAACTATAAACTACGTTTGAAAATAATTGAAAATGTCTTTTGCAACCGATGCTTTATAACTTGATCTTATACATATATACATAAATAATTGAGAGACAGTCATACGATTAAGTACTTGACATATATGTAAATACGTTACAAATACGATGGTGCAATTACAAAAGAAATGACCGCTTACATATATTCATATAATATAAAGTAATGCAATAAATATTGTTCGTTTAAAATAAATTTACAAAAGCATTGTTATGCTATTATATATATAAAGAATGGAATTGTACAAATCAAATATATTTACAAAATAGATAAATGCACAAATGCGGAATAGATCAATTTTTTCCATAGCAAAATATACTACTTATAAGTAGAATAGCAAATAATTACTAATAAACGTTTAGAAGTAGTTAGATTGAAAATATTACTAGTACAATATTCTGTGAAATATTACAGCAAGAAACATTTCACAAATTAGGTAAATATTTTTAGATAAGGCATTATTGGATTTACGATAAGTAATCTACATCAAAATTAAATTTAAAAAAATAATAATAATTTACAAATAATTAATATTGTACTATGAAATTCTTGGATTAAATGACAATGAATATAATACGCATATTGCAAAAAAAAGTTAAATAGCATTTTCTACAGGTCCTAAGATGGGATGTTGCTGATTTGCATGGCTTAAAAAGTCAGAGAGAAGCTGATCATAAGACATCGGCATCGAGTCATAGTTACAGTTGTTGTTTGACTGCGTATGACCGTTATCACAAGAAATCCTAACCTGATCTTCTTCAGCATTACATAGAGGTGGCAGTGGCGGTGAGGCTGGTCTGTTGCTACTAACGGCACTGCTTGAGTTACTACAACTACCACTACCATCACGACTTGACTTGTTGTCCTCTGCAGCCTGGTCCGACTGGATAGTTGAGGGTGCTTGTACGGGCGACCCAGCTGCTATCGAGGCGAGCTCAGCGTCTTCTTCCTCCGAATCGCAATTAAGTGGGTTCTGAGTGATGCGAATCCCACCAGACCCGCCTCGATGAAAGGTGGAGAGTCGCTGGTACACGGCATAGGGGTGTTGTTCAGGACTGAGTGCTAGAGAGGGCACAGTATGTGCTGTCGATGGGGTCCTCAGAGACGTACCAGTGTCCATATCTAGACAAGGTAAAGAAGGACTAGTTTCTTCAAGTTCCTCATCGAATCCGGCGCTGCTCGACATGACTTCGGCATGACAACCTCCGCCTCCACTAACACCCCCAGCACCGGGTGAAGCGCGTCGTACGATGAGCATTACGGCACAGTTGACAGCGAATACAGCTAGGGCTGTGCAGAATACACCGAGTAGGACATACATACCGAGCTGAAGGGGCGCGATATCCCCGCGTGGAAGGTGCAAGCGAGGTCGACTCTCATCATTGCTCAGGCGGAGATCCCCGGCCGCGCCTAATTGGTAGCGATGCAAAAGAGATTTGTTTGTGCTAGAAGGTACTAGGGTCCCGCGGGGTGCTGTAGCAGGGACACTACCCAACCAACCTATAAGAAACCGCGGATCCGGGGTTGATAAAGCGAAGAAAACAGGGCCTGGAGAGGTAACCGCAGCGGGAGTCACGTCTCGGAGACGCCACATAATAAGCCGACCATCGGAGTATAGCCAATCAAAGGTCTTGGAAAGTAGGTCACGTGCCCGTGGACATAGCTCTGGTTGGCTGATTATGAGCTGCCAATCACCAGGCGCGGAAAGTGCAGGAACTACGTGCCAGGAAAGATCGGAGACAGATATCTGAGCCAATTGAAGGGAGGAAGAATCATCGAAAAAGAGAGTTGTGCTGAGGCGTTGGTTCCATTCAGTGTGAGGTAATTTGCTGGGGGATTGGCTCGTTACGAATGTGAAGGTGGGAGTGAAGGAGAGACAGGCTGGACAGGTGGTGCTCTGCCGAGTGATTCGGAAGTCTTTGATCTGTTCACAGATTCAGGGCGGATAACAAACGTAAACGATTCTTGCCAAAACTATAGCTTGAAAATATATTTCAATAGTTTTAAGGTATACAATTAATTTCATATAATATTTTAATACAATAATATAAATATATATAATTATAGTACAATAAATTTAATGTAATAACACTAATTTTTAATACTGGGAAACATTATACCTGTATTTAACATTAACTATTGAAATAAACCTCATAATAAAACTATAAAGATATTTATTTAATTTCAAATGGACAAATAATTAATCAAAAGTTATAGGCAACCAGTTATTGCCTATTGGCAAACAAACGATCTTCTAAAATTATATTTGACACTTTTTAATGAAATTATGCTAAGTCGCTTATCGTCACAATAATTCTCTATTGCATTTTTTACTGTAGTATACTACTATAATTGTGGTAGAATATAAGTGCTATTGAAATATGTAGATATATTGAAATAATAATAAATTTAATGACGAAATGTATCGGGTATCCTGCAATTATTTTTTGAAATCGACATTTCAAAATATAATATTAACAGTAGGTATATTATCAATTAGATATATTAATTAATTATCTATAATTAATATTATTTTATTTTGTAAATAAATTTAAAACATTATATCATACATTTTTAATCAAATATAATAATTTAAATATTATAAATAAAATATTTTGATATTTCAATATAACATAATATGCATGTACTAATAAATCGCAAAATTTTATATTTTAAATATATGAACACAAAATGAACATGCCATATGAATACTTTTCTGCTTCAGAAAAAATACAAATATCTGAAATCACTTATCAGTTACATATAAATATTTATCATGGTTAAATGTTGAAGACATATCAACGTTTCAAGAGAGAAAGATCTACAAAATCGAAAGTGAGTATATATTTAACTGATAAGAACATGTATTATGCAGAATATGTTCATATAAAAGAAACATATAACGAATAATGTCGAAAGGACAGCGTCCCATTATATGGATTCCCAATGAGAAGATTTATTACCTTCGATTAAAGAGTTTCCAAAATATCAGATCTGAGCGTACATAAGGCTTATATTTATTATAAAAATCGATAATAAGTGTAACATAACATGTTTCAAAATTGATAAACAAATATTTTTGAATATATCAAAAATGCTACATTTATAATATATTTTGAAAAATGAATTTTAACTAATATGTTTTAGTTTTAAAATATATTTAAAAGACAAAAATTAGAGGTATATTAAATGGAAAATAGTTTTGATATTTTGATGTCATAAACTGTTCTATGTAGATATCGCATTCTTTTTGTATATTTTATAATATTATTTAAGTAATTTTTTTAAAAATATGTATTATCAAGTGTATAGCAGGAGTACATTGCTAAAAATATATCTATTTAATTAACTGAAGTAATATATTATATAATTTTCAATTATTTGACAAGATATAATTCCGGTAAAAATCATTATATATAATAATAAATTATAATGTAAATGTTATGAATGTAAAGCCGAAAAATCAGAATATTAAATTTAAAAGACATTTTGAAAAATAAAAGATATGTATTTAAACATATTTTTATTGAATGATCTTTTGAAAACTGTAGTAAACGTAAAATTGTTTACTGATTTTATCCAAATTTCCTTTCCTTTCATAATTTAATTAAATTGAATTATAGAATGTCCGAATGCTTCAAATTTTAACTTTATGTATATTTAAAAAGTAAAACAAATATTATAATCATATTTTTTAATCAGTACAAATAAAATCGAAAAGTTAAATCACTTCTTGTGAATATTATTTAAATTCTATATAAAAATTGATGATTTTTTTATCACTTATGATTTGTTGCGTAATAAAAAGTTTATAATATCTTAATATCTATATCAAGAAACAAGTTTTGTTATCAAAATTATATGACATTTTACTATTCTAAATTTTATTATTATTATTCGAGTAAATCCTTATTGCGGATTAGTTTTTATTTAGAAATGTTTGTTGAAATATCTTCTGTATAAAGGTATATGAGGTTATGATATCTATTTAGATATTGATTGTTTAAGCGTACCGTCATAGTTGAAGAAAAGGCAACTTCAGAAATTTGCAAATAGCTAATAAATTACACACACACAGAGGTAGATTATATGTACATATGTACATATATATTATATACCTACTATGAGATCATACCCTAATGTCCCGACTACATTTAATGAATAATTAAGTAAAGAAAATAATATAGATAATGTATTTAAATGTATGTATAGGTAAGTATTTTGTATATACACGGCTTAAAAATAGCAAATTATGTAAATTGAAGATTTACTCACAACTCTGGCTTCTACATCCATGAGGCTAACTGCC
Organism: Invenusta paracnida; assembly: GCA_036023295.1. Classification (NCBI taxonomy): domain Eukaryota; kingdom Metazoa; phylum Platyhelminthes; order Proseriata; family Coelogynoporidae; genus Invenusta; species Invenusta paracnida. The sequence goes on from JAYRBW010049925.1 coordinate 9,903, forward strand.
CTGTTGCTCACAGAAATACGCGTAGAGGTAATGACCTTGGACTTCTGCGACCAACCATTGGCTGTTGTCAGCAGCACCACATGCGTATTTCCGTGTTCCCGACCAATAACCTGCCATCCTTCAAGGTCACTACCAATGAATTCCGCCACATGACTGTCCAACCAGGCAATAGCCAAATGTCTGCCGGCTGCAGTTGTGATGTCAAAACGATCAATGGATCTTGCTCCTCCTGCTTGTTTCAAAGTCTGGTTGTTGTACTTGTTTAGGTACAGTTTGGTAGTAGTGCTTGAATCTACATAGTGGAATCTTTAACAAAAGAAAACAAAAATAAACGCATTAAATATTATGTCGATTTTAAATTTGTGGAAAATGAAACGAGCAAAATGTTGATCTTAGGAGAGTAATAGAATTTTAGGAAAGTTCAGTTCATGAAAATATAAATAACTTGTATCCACAAGTCAATGCTGACTCATACAATTTATATAACACACTAGATAGCGAAATCTGGCTGACAAAATGATAGAATGTCTATAAATATGTCACTTGCTTACTGTTTAATACAGAGGCATTATTTCTAAATTATTATTATTATTATCATTATTTTTAATATTAGTATCTAAATTTTTGTGTTATTATTTACTATAAGCTTAATTGGTTTATATTTTATATCAGTCAAAAGCAACACGAATGCATTTTTTAAATGTTTAAATAGAAAATCCAAACTGAAAAAACTAATTGATAGTAACTGTTTACTATGGAATCACAGGATTTTTCAAGCATACATACTGGAATCTGATTGGATGAGTGTCTTATTCTGTTGACAAAAATGCATGTCTCTCTCGTGCTCATCATTCATCTATTTTATGTTTATAGTTATGTTATGCAATTTTTCGCAGACAGATAAGTTTATTTATGATTTGTGGAACAACGAGTTTCAACTTTTATTTGTTTCATAAAGATTAATAAATGTTCTTAATATTAAAAATAAACGAAAACGTTATAATTCATTTATATTAAATTTTACATAAAAATTAAAATCGAAATATTACATTCATCATAATATGGAAAACCTTTTTAAAAATAATCAATTTTAACATATTTATTATGTATCTAAGTAAGTTGTATGTAAAAAATTAAAATAATATCTATTTACAAGACAAATTATTTTATGGATAGAAAATAAGTAAATGAGTGAAATATTATTTCCATACATATATACAGGGTGGTAAGAAAGTTTCGCCCGATTTGAAGAATAATACAGAATTCGAAATACAGAACAATTTATTAAATGATTTATAACAACTCATATATCAATTTATAGAAAAGATAATAGA
>JAYRBW010049936.1:0-11235 GCA_036023295.1 Invenusta paracnida
AAGAGAAGAGAAGAGAAGAGAAGAGAAGAGAAGAGAAGAGAAGAGAAGAGAAGAGAAGAGAAGAGAAGAGAAGAGAGCTCACTTGGACCAGTATAGACTGGAGTGCTGAATGAGCTCCATGATGGGCCCTCCGAAGTGTCGAGAGGAATTGGACGAACACGAAATCGATATATCACATCCTTCGCAAGGTTTGAAGCGCGGAACTCTAAAATAGAGCGTCATAATAGATATAATTATGTGACGATATTGTACTTAGTAATCCAAATTAACATTATTAATCCCTTTCAACATCGGAAACGATAAAACAGGACAGGCTCTGATCTTAGTAAATCTCAGCAACTGAACATAATATTTTCAAATCAGCAACTTTGTTAATAATGTGCAGGCACGTTTATAGTAATTTGCTTGCTATCGTCTAAATTAGAAGAAAATGTGCTTTAATAATATACATTATCATACTACAAAAAAGGGTGACAATACACTTCTACAATTTTTTCATTTCTTATTAAAGATGTTCAGCTGACTAAAGCAAATGAAATCAAATTGAATGTTGTTCTGTCTCTCCACGCGTTAATAATCTTGCTAGACCTGTATCATTGTATCGAAATTTATCTGGGTAATTTCAACTTTAAGTATCGTATTTTGACCTTTAACCATTCTGGACTTTCAAGCTTTACAGATTTGCGGAAGTCTATATTTAGTAAAACAAAGCATATTTGTGCACCTTTATTCGGTGTGATTACCATCGGAAACGTTTCAACGTCGCTGCTGATTTGATATCGAACTGGACAGGGTTGCTCATTCTTCCACGAGATTAATACTACTCCCTCTTCTTTAGAAACCACTTGAACCGGGCCGTTCATGGATTGTGGAACTGAAAGAGAACATCAAGTTTTTGATATAATGTTCAACATCACAAAAATAAGCATCAAAACAAGGAAAATCTATTTCTTGCACATTTTATATAAAAACAAATACGTAAAGTCATTCCTTGTAGTCTAAAACTCGCTACATCTCGCCTATCGAACAAATTATCGATAATTGACATTCATATAAGAATCCCAGAAAATGTAATTACTGTGATCTTAATTATGTCTCTTGTAAATGTCGTGGACTTGGTAGTGTTTATAGTTTGACAGTTCTCGTGTAATACTCGCTATAAAGGCTAGAATGGGAAGAGAATAGCTGCTTCGATTCCAGATCGATCGACTTTCATTTCCGATAAAATCTAAAGATCCGATAATCAATTTGGTCAATAATGAATCATTGCTATTATTATAGAATTGATATAATTTTATTAAAAATGAACAAATAAATAATAGCTGAATATATATTGCATATTCCAGCGGACTGATTGTTGAAATTTAACATAGGTCAGTTTATATTAAGTGCGCACATGAATTAGAATTCATTACAACTTTTTTCCAATTTATCATAATAACTAGGGGCGCTTGTGTTGTTGTTTTAACTGTTTACATTTGCTGTAATTGTTCACTTAGCTTATACCGATTAATAAATAAACCAACATTTTCTCCACATTTGTAGTATATTAAAAAAGTTTGCTTTGTAAAGCAGGAATATTTTATATTAAAAAACGAACACGTAAATTTCAAAAATTTAAACGCATCTTGGAATGTGTGTTTTACCAGTCTCAGTCTATATAGGATATGTAATAAGCTGAGAAATATATCCGTTTATATGAATTATGCTATTTTATAAATAATTGCAGATATTCAATTGTATATTTAATATATTCATAATATAAACCAAGCATTAAAATAGCTAAGAAAATAGTTGTCGATATTTAAGTATAAATTTATTATTTTGTGTTGAAGTTTCAATCAGCCACAAATGTATAAAAGTGTCTTTTAACTGTTTATGGAGCTTTTACATTCGAAGATTTACCACCAATATTGCCACCGATTTAAATCACCAAGACGCGGTGTCAATGGATGAAATGCTTACCCGGGGACTTTGTAGTGACACAGAATGCACCCAAGGTTGATCCGCTTCCAGCCGGATTGAAAGCTGTTACCTTCGCGCAGTATTTGGTACATTGTCTCAAATTTCTGTACTCGATTCTTGTATCAGATGTTTTGTTTGACCGATGCTCTTTTGCCGAAACCAAATGTATCTCATACATGATGCTTGGTCCGGCATTATTGGCACTATTGGGACTCCAATGTAATAGTGCAGATGTTTTCTCGACAGAACTCCACTTAATATCGAAAGGAATACCCGGTGCTGGAAGATAAAAGGGAATAAAAGGTGTTTCAATATTGTTAAATGTCTAATATGATGTTTGTCTTTGCTGTAGATTCAATTAAAGTGGTTGGAAACAATCTGTTATTACTTCGTTTTATTTACATTATTGAAATAGTACGAGCTTACTTGATTTTTTATTTTAAAAGTATCACATACAAATAAGATTGCAATAACATTGTTATTTAATGCAATCTATAAAATAGGTAATTATTGGTAATAAAGATAATAAAGATAATTAAATCATATCAATTCTCTATTTTCACGAGCCATTGGCCACCAAGCTAATTTATATCTTAATTTTTACATTAATTCTAAATATTCGGTCAGTTTAAGTGATAGGCTGTTTTTGTAGAGAATACTAATTTTACTCAAACTTACGGTATCCAACAAAAACGCCATCAGTGAATTTACTCCAGACGCTAAAGGCATTTCGTGAACCATCCTGATCAGATGAAACTGAACGAACTCTGAATTTATAGTTCACATTAGCCTCCAAATCGCTGAAAACAACTTCTGAAAACGAGATAATATTTTAATAAGAATAATATCCCCGTTTGGGCTCCACCTGAAAAATGGTGGGTCCATATTGATTATAAAATATATTGGGACCCACCAGGCTTTAAATTATTAAATATATTGATAAGGGGCCCTTAAGGCCCATATTAGGTGTATGGGGCCCATAAGCTATGTAATAGTATCAAACTGGGCCAAAAAAGTCGATTGGTGCTCATACATTAATATTAATTCTAATAATAAACATAATTTGAAATGTAGTTGTATATAGAATACTATTTACATAATATTATGAGTTGAACTTGCACTAAAACGATTGTTTCAATAATTTTCCAATTAATCATATATATTTTTTATATCATTCACTAATTTCGCACCTTGCAATAAATTTGTTGAATTGACGTTCTTTTTGTGACATAGGTTAGGAGAAATTATTTGTTTATATGAAATGAATATTGTCATTTTTAGCTGCACTTTTCAATGACATCAATCGTGAAATATGGGGACTCTGCTGGGGTTCTTGGCAGCAATATGAAGCGAAGTCAAAACTGAAGATTATGCTTTTTTTATTAAGCTTTATTATCTCTGTGCCTGACTCACAAAGTTACATGGTACAAACCAAACGAACCCCCTTTCGTGTCACTATTCAATCATATGGAACAGCTGGGATGGGGGAAACTAATTATGGTCCAAACGGGATTCGAACCCACTCTCACGAACTGCCAGTCCAACATTCTACCCGCTGGACTACGTCATACCAAATCCTACCGATTTTATCACTCAATCACAATTATGACAGGCATTTTTTGTGTCGATTCTTTTGGTTGAAACAATAAAAAATGTCAAGATCGATTAGTGTACTTAATTAGCTACTTGTTAATATTTTTGTGAAAATCGTATTATAGTTAAGAAAGATATCCAGTTGAGAACGTTTCAGAAGCTGTTTTTAACGTTTTTTGACAATCAACTATAAATGTAGTAAAATAGATGTCAAACCCACTGTATATACAATATTATATTTATTAGACTTTTTATATTACACTACTAATTCAAATTATGGAAGTATTTTTATTATATGACTGCCTTTAGTAAATGTGTAATGATTTCCCATAGATATTGTTTTACTCTATATGTGACATAAATTGGCAATCTAAAAAAATGACGTAATAATTTGAAGGAAGATTGGGGCAAAAATAAAGATCCTTTCCAAATTTGTAAATAGACGATAAAAAGATTAGTAAAAATACTATATTGATATATCTTTCTTTAATAATTATATATAGATGAGTTGGCATATACTTAATTCTTTTTAAAACTATATTTTGACTATATTTCAAAATACAAAAACTTGTGAATATAAATATTTTAGATTTCCATTCTATGTATAGGTATATTAATTAATTTCTAAGTAACTACCGAATAATATGCCCGATTAATCCAATACACGTGGAACTTGTATCACTGTTTCTACAGTTATTTAAAAATTCACAATGATTAATTGTCAAGCATATAAGTGAACATATAAGTTGCAAATCAAATTGCTAAAAAGTTCGTCTCACGAGTTGATTTTGCATTCTGGTATTTGACACATTTGCGTGATCCTTCACAAGCAATTTCGTAGCTTATGGAACAATTGGTGGGGTTGTTCTTGATTAAACTCCAGTCAACGAAGATGGAATTCGGGTGTATTGCGAATACCCTAATACTATTGTCTGATATTAAAGGAACTGGAAGTAGAAAGATGAATACAGCAAGAAAATATTTGCAATATGAATAAATATAAAACGTAACCATATTCGTGGTGGTTAAGAATTCACAACGGATTTCCAAAAATATTGGATTTTATTAACAATGATGCGAACAGTTTTAAATTATTATCTGTGTTAGTCGAATTCTGATAGGGCATAATTATAAACCAATCATATCCGTTTTCCTCGAAAAAATGAAGCAATATTCGAGCCAGAGTTTAAATTCACAGATTTGTCTTTGTTTTAAATTTAGTACAAGCATTTATATTAATCCGACTGGCACATTTAACAGTAATAGATTTTAAAAAGTCACTTATAAATATATATATAATTTGCATTTAATGAAATACTGAAATTTCTGAAATTTCTCCAGCTAAATATTAAAAATATGAATGGACTTTAGTTTTTAAAATATAAATGTTATAGAATAAAAATGTAACTTTCTATTGTTAATTTGTATTCAAGAAAAGCGAAACAATTAAAACATTATGTCTTTCCAAAATCTGAGAGATTTTACCGATAATTTTCTCGATAATGTGTTTTTATAGATATTTTTATTCTACATTTTCCATCACACCTTCTCTATATAAAGGCAGTAGAAATAAAACAATATGCTTCTAATTTAGTGTCAGAAAATAAACTTTATCTCCAATCTAGTAAAACTTGAGTTTTATGCGAATATTGAGGAACCCCTTCTTCTAAGTAATGCACAACACATATTATCAGTTTATAATGTTTCTGAATACTGTCAAACAGTATCAAAACTTCACTTTTTATTCACAAATGAACAAATTGTGTTTTATGTAAAAACAATTGGTGTGTTAACTAAGAATCGCGGTTTGATTGGCTATAATTACTGTTTATAATTTAATACGCATTTTATGTTGATCCTCATTATTCCATATTTTTCTCGTTTCTAACAATTTACAATAAAAGGCTGCATATATCAAGATGACAAATCAACTTTTGCTATTTATACAAGTTGCAATATTGATGTGCAAAACTATGGTCAACATAATTAATTTGCTATCAAAATTATGGCTAACATAACTAATGCAAAATTATGGTGAACATAATTAATTTCCTTTCAAAACTATGGCTGACATAATTAATTTCCTATCAAAATTATGGGTAACACAATTAATTTGCCAGCAGAATTATGGGTAACATTTCCTATAAATATTTCGATTAAATTGAAATACATATTTTCAATATTTAAAAAATGGTACACAATTGGGAATTTTTAGTAAGACGTTTTAAAAAAACTTACTATTTCCAAAATTCATGATTTTTTTAACCCTTTTCTTTCAAATTTGACATCATTTGAATTTACCAACCAGTATGAAAGATCGACATTGTGACTTCATATTAACTCAGAGATTTTCGATTAGATTATGCAGATACATAACATGAGTAGAATTTCTATTTTTATCAAATAATTTATCCTTAAAGCAACATTTTTCATAAAAACCAAATGTGTAGCATATTTGTGGTATTTCCGGCTTATATAGAAATTACAATGAATAAATAAATTTTATCCATTTAAAAAGCGTGCCAAACTGTAAAAATTCATTAACCAAACAAATCCCAATTCTCATGTAACACAGAAATGGTTCGTTTTTATAGCACACACATTGATATGGTATAAAAATATCTGTTAAAAATAAATAAATGCTAAATTAATGCCCACATTAAATATACAATAATGGTATAGCATACACAGCTTTTAATATAACACATTTTAATACTGTTTGACGGCATTTGTTAGAACCCGAAATAGTTAGGGCTGAATAAACTGAACAACTAGTGGTGAGGAAGCCGGAAATGTGTTGATTGTCTCATCAAAGAGAATTGCCACCACTAAAGGGTGACTCATCGCTTTTGACACAGAACTTATTTTGTGCTAAAAATAGATCAATTGGAGACATTTTAGTCCCTTCGATTTATTAGATTACATTCATTATCGCACAATAAAATATATTTAGACTATTTAAATTAATAAAAATAAACTTTAAACTACATTTAAATGTCTTATTATAGTAGTTGGTAGTTAATCAATATTTCATAATAATTAGACATTTTGGATAAGAATTCGTTATAGCCGTATTATACGCAATTTTTCAAACTTGATATAATTTTATCTTTCTGAGCGAAACTGAAGCTTATTGATTTCCGATACCTGTTGGAGAGAGTGAAGGACATTGAATTGTCGCCTTTGCTCCTTGCCCAGCGGGATTTTCGGCCCAAATAGTTATGTGTCTTCGATAGCAAGGCAGAACATCATAGATGTAACAGTAGTCATTATCAGTTTGTAAGGTTGTTCTGACTCCAAATGTGTAATGATATTTAATTATGTTCGGTAATGCCTTCCAATCAACAAATAATCTCTTCGCAGATTTATCCTCAATACAGGAAATTGTGGTGAGTTTGCTTGGAACTGAAATATAAATTTCTGATATAATTAAAGAACTGAAAAATTGCGATTCATGAACTTATTATCAAAATTATTAGCTACATTTTATAGCAGTGCGAGGTGTGTGGGCTACTAAGAGACCTAAAAAGTTGGAAACAGTTCTATCCAGCTCTCCCCGCCAAGTCAGTATAGTATGAAGCCCAAACTTATTTTCCGGTAAAATCTGCAGCATTAAAAATCCTTTTAATATTCATATAATGCTATTCCATTAAATTACTTGATTTTACAAAAATAGCCAAGATTTAATATTAGGCATATGGATTTTCTGCTTTATAGATTACACGAGATATTGAAGGATTTTTCCCAGATAGTTGTGAAACTAAATATATAATAAATAGGTATCTTTAGTTATCTTCTATGTTTAATAAATGTTGATACATACGTTTCAACGAAAGTATTAATTTCACACGTTTCAAAGATAATTCTGACTAACTGAAGGTGTTGTGATATTCTAGAAGTAACTCGGGGTCAATTTCTCTCTATCTAATACGATTGTTGGGTTACTGGGATTTTGAATATAATTTACCGAGCTAGGAGGGGTACAAATTTATTGTGATATTTAATTAAACTTTCTTCAAAATGTTTCTTTCATATCTATGAAAATAAAATTGTTTAAAATTATTAATTTTAACCATGCTTTTATAAACATTTTAACTACATATTTAAACATATATTTTCACAAAATGCAATAATAAAAATATGATGATACATAGGTATTAGTATTAGTAGATTTAATAATTTCAGAGTGTTTTATAAAACTAAATTAAAATATAGCTAATATAATATAATATAATATAATATAATATTTAAGCTATTAATTTGCCAACTTAATTAATTAATTTTACTGTTAGATTATTAGCTGTATTCATACACACACAAAATGATCATCCGATGTATACAAAAAATAATACATAATAATTGTGTAAATGAAGCCAATTATTGGTTCTCCAAATATAACCAAAACATTCATAAATTTAACACGATCGAGTTTACATTATACATAAACCCTAGCTAAGAAATTTATAAATCTCTGTGACTTTATCTCAAAATTTACCGTTGCCATAGAAACTTGGAGATGTCCACTTGCTCCAAGAACCCAATCGTTGAAGAGAATCTTGATTTGTAAGGACAGATCTAACTCGGAACTCGTAGAAGCCTTCCTTATCTCCAACATTTATCGAGATTTCTGCAAGTATAAAAAATAGTCGACAGATAATTTTTAATTTAAAAGTATTCTATTGAAACATTGATGAACAGATGAATATATATCAAAATCGTTGATAGTTACTTAAACATGAAAATTGGATAATATGCTCCATCCAGATTGGCATTCTACCAAACCAAACCTGCTTAACTTCAGCTGTGGTAACATAAGACAAAATCTATTATGAAGGCAGCTGATGGTTCACTCCAAGTCACCGGAATATTCTATCTCGGTTATCCAGCCAGCTATCGAATAACAATTACCACTGTCAGAATCCTCGGAAATGTTCCCTGAATTAACTGTTCTATTATGTTTCGTGAAAACATTGAATAAGACAGTTCTTTATTTTATTTTATTTTCTGATCCAAATTCTCTATTTAAAGACTGCCAAAGTCATCGATTAAGGCGTTGATTGATTGAGCGTTTAGTCATGGCTGTGATCGAGGCTATATTATATATCCATATACCTGCCAAAACAATATATATGCGATAACAACGTTATTATATTAGTAGTGTTTAGAAGCTTTGTCATGTACGAATTTATCCACATATAATGATATAAATGATCAGATGAATACCTTTCCTTCAAAGCTGCATATAAAAATGGAAACTCAGTTAGCATATTAACTCCAAGATGGCGAAATACGCAGGAAGCCTTCAATTTTCTGGAAATAATTGATTTGTTAAATATTTATTGAGAAACCCTGGAATAAGCCAATTGTTTTTACCACATCTCGTTATGTTGGATTTGTGCTAATCGTATTACCGCAAAACTTTAGAAAAATATAATCCTTGTTATTAAATTATCTGTGAAACTATCTAACTGCAAAATAAAGTTAAGAAGACAATATCTGAATAATTAAAATATATAATATTCCAAATTTAATTATTCAGCTATTGTCTTCTTAACTTTATTTTACTTTAGAGCTGATGGCGAACATTAATATTATCTAACTGCAATCGAATATAAAAGATATTCTGCAAAGTATGACAGTGTCAAGAGATGGTCAAGAAGTCAACATAAAAATAGATTTGAAAACTTTAAAAATAAGAAAAATAAGAAATAAATCTAACAATTCAAAACGATAATTGATTTAAAATGGTATCTACAAATATATTTAAAATTTTTTTATCATCTCCAGCATGGTGACATCATAAAAATGGTTCAAACAATTATTTATAAAAAATTGATTGTTTTATTTTTATCCATTTCTATTTTTATTTTCAAAATGCCTGTCCAGAACATCAATATATCACAGATCATTTAATTCATTATACACAAATAATAAGCAAAAATTTATTGACAATAAATATTCAAGAACAAAATAATTTCATCAATTTCGAGAAATGTATGCATTTTCATTAAAATCAGTATGCTTTACTCATTCTTCACAAAATTCGTTCCTTTTAGAGTATTTTCGCCTGACAGCAACTTTGAGTTCGAAGAAGAGAATATAGCGCTAAAATTATAATGAAAGCTTTATTTCTCCATTTGTTCATTTAAAAATCAGAGCAACAATTGGAGGGCCTTATTTATTGTTGAAGCGTGTTCTTTAATGAGTCATACCTGTAATGGAATTTGTAGATTAATCTGCCTATATTTCATTTTAATAAACCTCCATCATTGCCAGCTGGTGTTTTTCTCGCTGACTACACATTTCAAATCTTGCCGATAGCAGTCACAAATAATCCAGTCAGCTGAAACCACAAGACGTCAATTGCTCTAAATGTGGAGGAGCCTATTGTTCACTCAGCGAATGGCTCCCTAAATCAGTTCAATGTTGTCTTCAAGCCATAGTCGTGTTGCACAGATTGAGCTGTCAGTCTTTGTGATGGCTGAGGAACTAAGGAATTATGAGAACTTTATTCAATCTGACAAATAAGTCCAAATACGACATAAATTAAAATGTCTGCGATCAAGATTTTAAATAATTAACAGATACATCAAAATGGTTACCATTAAAGTAACAATAAAGTCTATAAATTGGTCTATAAAATAAGTCTATAAAGACAGAAACCGCCAAATCGTCCCAACAAAAATGATTTACACTTATCAGTATACATTTTCTTTTAGATTGTTTTTGATATTATTTTCTTTAATTCGATTGAATTTCATGACCCTTTCTTTGATATTATTATTATTATTATTATATATCTCATCTTATTTAAGATGTAACTCAGTCTATGTCGAATATGTTGTAAACCCATAAAGTCCGAAAACATACACACTCACCCACAAACGGTGCTAATTAATGAATAGGTAAATCTAAACTCACGGGTTTTTTGTGTTGTAATGTTAGTTTTATTTGGCCCGTCGATAGATACGTCATAAGATAATCTGCAACGCTGATTGGGTGAATCTATTACGGCTTCCCAGGAAAGATGCAACTTTCTTCGGTTGTTGTCCTGTTGTTTCGAGAAGAAATATTTTATCTCCGGAGGTTCTACAAAAACAAAATAAAGTAAAGAGGCCTTCTATAATTTTGTAATACTTAAAAAGAATAATATTTTTAAAGTTTGAATGATATTTATATGTAAAAAGTATTCTTCTAATCAAATTCAAACATATTGTGTGTAAATTCTTAACGTGAAAATTGTGAAATTTATTGAAGGTTTATGCAATGTAGGCTATCATTTTCATTTGATTAAGGTACCTATTCAAATTGTGACATTAAAAGGGTAAAATTTGTGGGCATTGAAAGTGATTCCATGTTTTTAATGCTGCATACTTTCCAATTTTAACTTGCTTATTATAAATTCTGAAAGTCACTTATAGGTATTCATTAAATGTGTTAATAAAATTACGCAGTCTGTTTAAAATAGTTATATCATATTTATTGTGCATTTTAAAAAAATTTGCATCATTTTCGTTGCCTCGCAAAAGCGATGAATTCAGTCATTGTCCATGTTTCAGTTTTCAGTTATACAATAATCACTAATCAATCAATCAAAATACTTTTATTAAATAAATAAAAGAGGCAACATATATACATAATATACAAAGAACAGTTCGTGCTTCAGCTTTGTGCTCT
>JAYRBW010049947.1:0-11235 GCA_036023295.1 Invenusta paracnida
ACAAGGAAATTTGTTCCACAAAAATGTGGCGATAAAGCGGGGTTAGCGGATAATCGGGGGGCATAAAACCGGGGTTTCACTGTATACGATACCGAAAATTCAGGCAATAAATTGTGCATAGTGTTATGGAACTAAATTACCTTATTGTTTTATATTATTTATGCCAGCACAAAACATTTATCTTATTATTTATAATCATAATCTTAAAGAAGTAACGTACTCCCTAGAAATCTATGATTGCTTTATTTAAATTTAAAAATAAATTATCGTGTAATAATTTAAATCATATTATATATATATATTTTTTTTTTAATTAACGTATTGAGCATTTACGTATTCTACGTTGAATTAACAGAACTATTAATTGGTTTATAATGAATATATCTATAACAGAATAATTATGTGAAACTATTTAATTAACAAAATAAAGTTGCAATTTTTTATTTATTAAATAAAAAAATCAACTCTGACTAAAGGCTTTTATGTTAATTCCAAGTGTTGAAATTTGTAGTTCAAAACCAATTGATATATATATATATAACTGTAGAATTTAAATTTGAAAGAAACTCTGACACTCACTAAAATTGCACTAACTTTTTCAGATTATATATCTCTTTGAGTTAAATCATTCCAATTATCTATTATTATATAGGATACGCGAAACACTATTCTTGTTATTATTATTTGTGTATTCGAGACTCACATTTGCAGGACTTCTCGGGAAGCTCCTTTATATCAGATATAGCAGAACTCAAGGAAACCCCTTGACTCTTATAGAAACCCCAGAGTCTGTAAAACAGTTTGTCCGGTTCCGTATTGTCAAATGTGTCTAAAGTAAATTGGTAAATTGGTAATAAAACAGAAATAACAGAATAAATCGACGCCGATTAGTTTTTTCTTAATCAAACTACATAATTGCAGTCAGCTATTAAATCTATAAATCTATAAATAGCCCGGAAACGATACTTAAATTATTGTACATGTTAGTATTACATGTAATAAATTACTATTAGTCAAATTGTACTCACATGAAGTGCCATTGGCCTTTCGTTTACCTAAACTGTTTCCATTTTCAAAGGTTTCAACCTCAAACTGAGAATAATATTTCAACGTGTTCCACTTAAGCGACCGCAAGCAATATTCAACTGTTGAAAATGTGATTTTCAAGTCGAGCGCTGTATTCGAAATTAAATGAATAATTAAGTATATGTATACATTTATTAGCTATATTTTAAAATATTTTACTTACTTTTAAAATGTCATATACAAGTTAAAAACATAATTTGATATCCAATAAAGATGTGCATTCTAATTAGAGTTAGAATTACATACGCACACATTTTAAAGTATTACGTCATACATTACCAAATAAAATACATCAAATGTTATACTGTATTGGAGCGCGTTGCTTATTTGATATGTGTAGACGCATATGTATTTATGTAAATGTTTTTATTAACTTACCAAAAGTCTGTGTTTTGTCTCAATAGATTGTATTTATCATTGGTGTTATATATGTACTATCAATTAGGAACTTTGAAACAATTACTAATTAATTAAGAAAATCTATGATATTAGCGCCACAGACTATAATCTGCGGGATAGCAGAAATTAATGATGATTTAATAATAAATTATATGCGACTTAGCTCGCATATAACATAACAGTGGACTAATTGACTGAAGCATTAAAGTTTGCTTTATGTTAAAAAAAACATAAAAGTATTTATATCTAAAAAAATCACGCACATTAAATTAACTTAACTTAACTATGAATTACGTAAATGATAATAGACGATTTATTTTCAAATACTTTCATGAGCAGCAGCTTACCTGACATCTTAGGATATCCAATCATCGGAGTTATTTGTTTCTCCAACTTTGTTCCACTATGCATGAAATATCCAAATATTTTAAATTGCAAATTAATGTCCTCCTTTTTGTCAAATTTAACTGAAAATATACATACTATATATTAATTTTTCTAGATTAAATATTAGTAGTTTAGTCTGGGGTACATCTGACACATCACATTACACCTCCACCCCATCCATCTAATGACTCATAATAGAAACTAGGCCCCACTTTATATTTAGCTAAACGTTTATGACAGTAAAAATGGTGAAAAGAATTAACTATTTACTACAATAAAATACAGGAATTGGTAGTTTCAGAATATCAACGTATATTATTAGCAGTGTATATAGAGAGAAATAGACTGCTGTTTTCACCTTATCAGGTAGGTACTCTAGGAATCCCCACCTCATAAAATGAAATAGCACTATTAATTATAGGGGGTCTAAAGGGTCATACACCACATATTTATTGTAAATAGAACTCAAAAAGTAATAGATATTTACAATAAAGTTATGTTCTAATAATGCTTAAAATATATAAACTAAAATTATGAGTTTTTAGAAAGAATTTTATTTTTACAGTAGATGTAGAAAATGACTCTTTCCACGATTGCGGTATTTTTACAGTACGGACATTTATCATTATAAGGTATTGATCATGCTTGACAATATATTATGTCAATTGTCACTCCCTATAAGAGAGAACTAGGATTTTTTCTCAAACGCTCACATTTATATGATTTTAGCTCATGAGAAACAACGCTTCCATCAGCAATCTTGACAATGTCCAGACGATAGGAGATGTAGCGAGAGTTCCCTTCAAATCTGATTTCACGTTTGGGATCTGTTAAGTTATTCTTTTTGATACTTTTGTAGATATCTGTGAAACATGCGTAAATACTGCATTATTAATATATAATCAACATTGTTTAAATTTAGTAGTAAATGGGAATATGTAGCTTTCTTTATCGAACATTTGGTTAACTTCATTCAATATCACTGATTAAATTTTTCAAATTTGTACATTTTGTGAATTCGTGTACATTCATTCATACTCATAATAAAATGGAAATAAATTATGTATTTATATTTTACTAATACACATATCTTAGCATTTTCTTAGTGTGTTAAAACATGTTTCTCATGTTTCTAAACTATGTTACCCAATATGTATTATTTATGGAAATGTCTAATGAGCTACATGAAAGGTATAAAACAGACATTTCTGATATGTTCTTTATTCATAAATTTGAGCGTAATGACGCAATTTCAACGATAGCTAAGAGTACTTAGTGAGTTTCGAACAACCGATCTACAGGTTCGTAGACCAGCGCGTTTCCCACCACACTACGCTCCCCTTAAAACTAAAAATACTACAGAAAAAACACAGATAGCATGCTTTGCAATACAGCAAGGACAACTCGAGCGTACGCAACTTAATCATCTTTACTACACTATAGTTTTAAGAGTGCATGGCGCAGTGGGTGCGACGCTGGTCTACAAACCAGTAGATTGGAATTTAAAAACTTTGCTATGTATTTTTCCATTTTTTACATCCATGTTCACAGAAGATCCAGTGCTGCCTATCCAAGTTGTGGTGCGTTGGAGCCTTCGTCGTGGAATGTTAGAAGACGTAAGTTCGTTAATGGGGTCCCCCTGGGGCATTCTAGACATGGTAGGTCTTACCAACCCTACAGACAGCTCTCCTATCGCTGAGAAATAAGTGGAACCAGTTGCACATTTTAGGTGAGACGCCCATATTTCTGAGGGAAGATTGCAGTCTTGGGGTGATCAATTTTGTCGAAGGCACGAGCGAAGTCAAACAGCATTGCAACGGTGCGTTTGTGAGGCTTACTAGTGTGGAAACCGTTGATGACACCTAACTTTTTAAATTTCGATCTCATTTTGGCCATTTTTCCTGCACCTTCAGCTTCAACTCATCCTTTATTTTTAATAATCATGCTAAAACTAAATTCTCCAAAAGTACTCCTACAATTTCTTTCTCCACGTCTTTTTCTACGGTTTATTAAAAGTAAACTCCATATTTCGCAGTTAAACTCGGGTATTCCCAAAAAAATGTTAAATATTTTTAAAATAATTAAATCTTCTGTTAAACCAGCTTTTTCAAACTCAGTTACCCATCAAGAAATTTCTAATTTGTCTGATTCATTTACTAAATCTCTTTACTTTGCATAAATTTTCCATTATAATAAAACTTGCTGCTCTTATTTCTATTAAAACTTACATAATCCAACTTACAGAAGCCCAATGTTTCAAAATCGCATTTATTTATAGTAAACATTGGCTTCTGCTACAAAGAAACAGGCTTTTTCATCTCTTGGCCCAAAACTTAGCATCGATACAATCACCGCTTCTCTTAAAGTCATTGAAAATTCAATTTGTTCATCCAAAAATTGTCCTTTTTCAATTCTCCCATCTACTTCGTTCAATATTATAACACCACCAAATGACTATTAATTCCGCCCCTAAAATAAACAAGCCATTGAACTCACCACCTGGTCGGATCACAAATTTAAGTAACTGTTCTAACTCTTCAATTAGTTCTTCCTCTTCGACGTCATCGCATTCTTCCACTTCAAAGTCTTCTTCTTCTGCTTTTAAATTTTTATATTCCACTTCTAAATCTTGAGTTTCCTCAATGGAATCCATTACAATTTCTCCTAATGTTTCACCAAAAATTTAAAACTCGCAAAACTACTGCCAGCATTAATTGAAAATGAACTTCCCATTATTCATTATCTTTTGTTTCTGCCCCTAAACGTAGACTAAAATCTAATTCTCTTACAAAGAAAAAATGTTAACCAAAAAATGTTTCATTCTCTGATAACACTTCTACTTTTAATTTTTCTACAACTTCCCCCTTTTCTTCCGCTCCACAATCTCTTATTTTAAACTAATTTCGCCCAATCTTTGGGTTTCGCCAAAGCGTTGTTTTAATTTATCATCCTATTCTTTAAATCAAGCTACTATTATCTTACATAATAAAGGGGCAGTTATTTTAAAATATATACTTATATTATCTACAATTAGGTACATTCTTTTTATTAAACTGTGCGTCAGGGGAGAATACTTTAAATCAATAATTTTTGAAATTTTAGTTATTTACATAAAAAATTGAAATTTTTAAGCTATAATAAATAAACGTTCAGATTGTTGGATCCATTGAAAAAGTAAATACAAAAAGCATGAATACACATACCTAATTGACAGAATTTATAATGAATAAGATAATACATTATATATACATGTATGCTACGGGAATCACATCAATTTGTTAAAATTTATAAAATTACAACGGAGAATTTTTAAATTATTTAAAAATTTCATTATTTCTTACATATTCTATTGTGTAACCTAATTATGCGCGTTTCACATCCTCTGAGGGTTTGTAGGCGCTTTACAAATACATATTAGAAATCTCATTTAATTATAGCTGTCTTATAAGTTTTACCGTATGTGTTTTAATATTTTTAATAATTATTAGTAAATTATAATTAATGAGAAAAGTAAACTATGTTTTCAGAATTTTTTATTTCACAGAATTTTGTAAATATTAATTACTTTTACGTTTACGTTTATCTAAAATAAACTGTATGTATTATCCAATAATCGTAATATTTGTTTGGCAATATTTTTAGTAATATTTGGTAATACTTTTTAAATAGCCATACACGCAAGCATACTTATTATACACATAAATGACTCTAGCTCTATGAGCGTAAATTATAGTTTACATACTCGGGCATGCAGTGTTTATTAAGGTAATCCAATGCGTTATTTCTATTCTATAGTCGGAACCTTTGACAGTATAGGTTCCATATATCTTGGCCTTCAAATGATCCGGCTGAAATTCTTTGAAGACGTCTGAACAACGAAAAAGGTGTTTTAATAAATATTTTGTAAATAATTCATTCATGTCTATATGAAATCTTGAATTATACTTTAATTTGAAGTGTAATATCTTTAAAATGTATGCAATATGTCTAATAAAAGATCGTGTAAATAATAAGATCTATAGTAAATATTGAGACATGAAATTAGAATATATGATTAGAAATACACACAGACCGCCTCCCCTATCCTTGTATCATTTTTTAATGTGAATAAATGAATTCATTCGTGTTTCAAAGTAATATATCAAAATTATTTAGTAAGTAAAAAGCTAAGTAAAATTTCACCGATAAACATAGCTGTATACATTGTTATGTAATGTTGTTGCATGTATATTGTTGCACACAATAATGTGTAAAACTTGTCTAAATTATATAATAATTTATTTTGCTATTAAAAAGTGTGAAGCTATATCCAAAAATATATATTATTTTTTAACAAATTAAAACATACAACGATGAATTACGACGGCAAATCCCAATAATATAGCCAAATTAAATTTAAATAATGTTTGTTATCTATAAGGGATGAAACAGCAATAAATATCGACACATATGTCAGTGTCACTTTGTCTGTTAATTCTAAATGTTTACCTATCTATTATAATTGGGTTGTATGAGTATGTTGTTTAGCACCACCGACAAAATAGTTAATCTCTCCTCAAAATCTGTGATTTCAAGAAGTGTTTTAAATCACACCAGTTCTTGTTATCAAGATATTCAAATATTATTATGATTTTGGAATAAAATTGGTTCTCATGTTGACTTTGAATTTTTATTAAGATTTTATCTTTTTTTGTGACGTCACTTTATGGTAAAATTAAACATATAATCTTTATATATGCCGCGTCTATATACCATTTATGTTTGTTCCTAGGCTGAAAAGTGCAGAACTAAGCTCTGGTACTCACATGAAGTTCCTGTAATAACTTGTTTCAGTTTAAATGGATCCTTAAAAGTGTCTCCAGTGTCACAATAGAGATCCATATCGTACTTTTTGTAATTGACCTTCTTATCGGCTGTGAACGAGATCTTCATAAAGCACGTTTGTTCGTAAGTGATAGCAGTTTTCGTTTCTAAAATATAGGAGAAAGTGCTTCTTACATGAAATTCTTCTTACAGGTGGCTACAATCATAGAAGACATCGGAATCGTTATAGGGTTTGAATAAATTGGAAATCAAGCGATTTGTAAGTTTAAAATTTGTCGCTTGTCTCATCAAGCAAAATTGCTATCATAAAAGATAAGTTATTATTTAAACACGGCGTTGTCTATATAGTATAAATATATATATATCATCCTAGGGAACATTTTGTTTGACGTATATTTTTTTTATCCATTAAATTACATTGCATAAAACAATCACTAAAAATGCGCCAAACTATTGCTACTTTTAGACTAGAATATACATAAGTAATTAATATATAATCCTTAATACATAGTTAACTAGTATGTGTGAGGGGTATAACTTAAATCTATTTTAGCTCTATTTGCGCAAGCTGTGCAAAAAATCTGAGCTATTAAGTCAAAAATCGAAATCGAAACATAACTAATTTAACGCCAGGATTCCGACCTATAGGTCAAATTATTTATAATTCATTTCTATTGCTTAAAGTTTATATTTCGAGCTATTTTATCGTTAAAAATAATTTGTCATTGAAATAATGGTGACAAATGTAATAAAGTGCCGTTGACACGTTTTGGAATCTACAATACATATGCATAAGAAGTACAAGACAGACTAATGGAATGCTACTCATTATTAAAAGCAGATAATGAAAACGCTGCATACTTCTTATTAAACATTTATAGGTGTCCCTGCTGATTTAAAATCAGATACTAAAGAATCCTCAATTTATTTTAATTCATTGAACATAGTTGATACGTACGCATTTCTTGTATGCATATCATTTTTTTTTCGTTAAAAGTACATAATATGATTTGCAACAAAGCAATTGTAAATTGATTCTAGCACTATAATTTTTTAGTTCAATAATTTTTAGTCCAACACTAACTATTCTAAGGAGTACATTTTCAGCTGGTCAATAACTAATATCTGTGACACAGTTCTAAATTTATGTGTCAAAACAGAATAATTTGTTCATCCTAAAAAGAAATGTCTTTTTTTAAAATAACTACTGTAAAGAATATTGTAAACAGTAATGGAGAAATAAAACGTTTAAAGATTTCAATGTAAAATATTCATAAAGTTGTCGCTTAGTTGCATAATATAGTTTAACAATCGTTTAACAAATTTAATCTAGCGAAATCAGTTTTATGCAGTATATATGTACAATATATCTATGTCTCTACTCTTTCTTACACATTACATTAATACATTTTTTTTATTCCACAGTACAAGCCCTATTACATAATATCAGGTGTGCATACATGGCTCAATAGCCAAACACAAAGAATAATTAAAAGTCAATATAATGAAATTTACATCATGTAAATTTATAATCTACATTTAGCAACATTATAACGAATAATATAAAAAGATGAGTGTGGAATATTAGCATATATATCGCCTAGTGCGATGGTAAATTCGTTGTTATTATTAACTTAAGGAAAAACAATTTGTAACTGGCTTTTAGATAATGTACACACTTATTTCTAACAAAATGATTCCATTTACGGAATTTTTATACTATGTAATACATAAAACTAATTATACAAAAGAAATATCATTAAATTAGTATTGCCTGTAAAATTAAAATAAGTTCAAGATTAACAGAGCCTAGCCTCACTTTGACATTTCTTCTCTATCATTTGTGTCCAATTATAAACAACGATACTATCCGTTTTCTTATCGTTCTTGTAAACACCGAGTATTGTGAAATGTAGCTTATTGTCTTCAGTATTGTTGAATTGATCTGATAACAGCACGTTTATGAGGAATAAATCCATTGAAATCAGCATTTAATGTCTTCATAATAGAACGAATCATTATTACTTATGGCCTATTCATAAAGGACGATTTTAAATTAAATATAGCGGTTAATCTTATGGGATCATTTGTATCTAAAGAAGTAAGTGCATCTAAATAATTTAAACATAAATTGGTATGCCTACAGATAAACACAGATACACTAGGTTACTTTATAAATATATTATGTGCAGCTGAATGTCTAAACTCATAAAATTGAAAACAACAAATATGCAATAAATAAAAGAAACATTAAACAAATATTGTTTTTAAGAATATAAACTATATCATGAATATAAATTAGGTAAATTTCAGTAAAATATTCTTATTTGTATAAGAGTTATATATAAGAATATATACCTTTAAATAGTATAAAATGCAAAAGAAAGAATTTAATCATTCATCATTAACAATAATTATTCTGAATAGATGATATAAAAGCAATTTACAGGTTTTTATTCGTATAATATTGTAATCTCCCCGTTTTGTAAATGGTCAGAGTATACAGTGACTTAATATTATTGCAGATATTATAACATCAAATCAAATAAATGAGTCAATTGCATAATTTAGGCTTAATCGTAAACAAATGCTGACAAATGTGTGTCTTTTCTAATAACAAGATCTATTCAGGTAGAAACAGGATCCACGTTATATTATGTCAAAAACCAATTGTGTACAATAATTCAATAAGACTTCTTAAACTCACAGAATCCATCTCTGGTTTCAACAACCAGCTTTGACACATTGTAGGCATCAGTCAGATTGATTTTATATCCATTATACCTCGATCTTTTATCCCACTTTATCTTTCGAAAGCACGTCTTTTCAATCGTTTGAGTTACGTGTTCCACTTCTAAAATTGGTATTTGATAATTTGTTATTTCATTAATATTGAAAGTTTTGAAGAAAATGTAATGAAACTTATTTTATATAATTGTAATACAAATTTTAATAAACTTATTAGCAAATATATTTTGAAGTTGATAATAAAAGAGTAATATTTATTAGAAAAATTGCAGTAAGTAGTATTCATCGCACTAATGTTAATATAAGTTATTAATGAATATATCAAAAATTATATATCAGACGCGCAATTGAGATCACAATTGAACTCTTCAGAAATCTCGCCTGAACTCTATCAATACAAACATGAAACAGTTAATGATATCCTATTACAAAACAGGTGCCATCAAGCGATCATTCATCAATCAATTTAAATATGTCCTTGAAACAAAATTGCCTCCACTTGTAATTGGTTCGTCATCGTTGTGGAAAAACTCTGCAGGTGCAATATCGTATAATATCGAGCGCCTGACTGTGGAATGGCATCTCCCACTACCTACCGCCTGTTATTTTGTTGCTTGTACTTTTCTTCAACTTAATCACCCCTCCGTTTAAAAAATTATGAATAGAAGAGTTGAAGAGGTCAAACATGTTTGAGGAATTTGGTGCATATATATTTCAAACAAACATTGTATTTACCTGAACAAGTATGACTGACAGATCATTTTAATTTAAAAAGGAAATCAAAAACTGTGTTTCGACGTACTTTTGCATTGTTTTTCTTTTAAATGAATGGCATCAGATACTGGAATGAATACTTTGTAGGTGTTTTGATACATAAAACTTCCATAGAGATACGCAATGAAAATATCTGGCTCCATATTGTCAAATACGTCTAAAATTACAACATTTACTCATTATTAGATTTATAAAAATAGTAACATACATGTTTTTAACTATATTTTAAATATAGAATGTGTTTACTAGATATAATATTTATATAATATAATGCTTTTCATTAAATGGATTTATTTTATTTTCAAAATATAACTAAGTTTGTTTTTAAACAAGTCTCTGGCTATCGAAAAACAGCGTATTGGTCGCATAATTAAACTTTAAAAAACATGTAATATTAGCTATATATGTATATTCATACATTGTTAGTTAATTAATTTATAAGTAAACATATGTCTACTTATATGAAAACTACTCACATTCAGTTTTTTCTTCAAGAAAGATAGATTTTAAGTGGTTCGTTTCCGTGTGATTTAAGAAGAGTGTGAACTGTTTATAAGGTGACGTTATCGCCCAACTTAACCGCCTGTAGCACACGTCCTTGAAGTCCTCTTTTATGTTAACATCTTTAATTGGGAGATCATTATAAAAGGGTTTTTTCAATTTCCTAAATTAATCTGTGTATCACCATATTACTAATTAAAATAAATTGGAGAATCATAAATTATTTCAAAATGTTATCATTCTTATACTTCTCCGTTGCATATGCAGTCATGGCCGAAATAAAGTACCCGTCGTTATCAAAAGTAAATCATTGTCGTTTTTAGACATAAATTTAAGAAACAATTAATAATAGAATTAATTGAATTTACAAATATTTACAATTTACAAATTGACAAACTTTACAATAATTATGTTATGTATACAGAGAGTCAATTAATATTTAGTAAAACCTCCATCAGCATCATGGAGTAATTGTATACGTCGAACCATGGAATTACAAGAGTTCCTCTATAAGTA
>JAYRBW010049958.1:0-11235 GCA_036023295.1 Invenusta paracnida
TCGAACATAATTAGATTGCGCAATATCTGTTTAGCAGGTATAAGTCAGCCGGGTTGGATTGTTAGAGTGCAACATTTTACGATAAAACAGTTATCGTCTTATGGCTGTCGTCTCAGCCCACATACTTCTATATTTAACTTCATTTAACTATAAGTAGAAGTCTGTGTCTCAGCCATAAGACGATAACTATATATTAGCGGATGGTCATTGCTTAAGCCATACCTAATCATCACTGGTTAATATAGTGAGACAGTTATGATCTTTGATATCAAAGTCTATGTTCCGTACTGCTACTAACATATTTATATTATATTATACAGTTTATGCTTGTTTATAAACCTGTTTAGTTAACATCGAAAAGTGAAACAAGGTATACTAAGCCTGAATTTAATATTTGCATTTATGTTACAGTTATTGATATCGAGTTTACTTATATTTACATATAATATTTTATCGATATACGTGGATAATCCGACTTACTACTGTGTAAAATGTAAAATAACTATCACATCTTTTGAACTTGCCTTAAATACATATTTAACTTAATATATACAAAACTAGTATGTAATTATGTATTTATACATTTCATGGATATTATTAACTAATACATTATAAAGTTATTATCTATAATGTTTACCAAAAGCTTAAACAAAAACAACACCAAATCTGCTTTGCATTGCGAGGATCAAAGAAAATGTCTCAAATGGTTTTATAATTAATACAACTCGCCCCCCCCCCCCAACTCGCGGTTGATTAATTGTTAGTGTTGTCACAACACACCATATAATCTGCCGATCAATACACGATGTTGTCACAACACACCATATAATCTGCCGATCAATACACGATGTGTCTTCCTTCAATGTAATCACCGCGTCTAATAAAAGTGAAACTATCGATTTTTGAGGCTTTATTGGTTCTTTTTCATTGGTCTGTGTTATATCATAACGAGTTCGGTAATTCGGTAATCTTACCTTCAGCTAACATTTTCAGTTTGTTTTAAATGTTATGTCTCTTGCTGTATTCTCATCTCATTACGTTATATTGAATGTTTTGTTGTTTATAGTGAATATCATGTTTAATATCTAAATAAGTCTTGTACACCCTTTGTAATGAATTAGAGAAAATATGGCAGTATGCAAATCTTTGGTTTCCTTTATTTATAATATTTTACCTAAAATGAAATTATTCAAAAATATGTTTTGCATACATAACAAAAACCAAATTACAAAAAAACAAAACTTTTTAAATAATATTTATGTGTCGGCAATATTGTTACTATAGTTTATATGTCTCTTTTTTTAATT
Source organism: Invenusta paracnida (assembly GCA_036023295.1). Classification (NCBI taxonomy): domain Eukaryota; kingdom Metazoa; phylum Platyhelminthes; order Proseriata; family Coelogynoporidae; genus Invenusta; species Invenusta paracnida. The sequence goes on from JAYRBW010049958.1 coordinate 1,308, forward strand.
CGTATTAACATTATATTACTATTATGCCGTATTATTGTATAGACAGGATAAGCCAAAATATAATCTACTCTCCATAGTAGAGTTTATATGTATATGTATATGAATATATGTATACTCTATGTTAAACATAAAACTGCCAGTTTATATATAATCCTATAGAAGAATCAACGAAAATGTGGATTTGTGTTTTCATTGTGAGGACTGCTTTGAACACAATGGACGACAATTTAAATACTTTAAATAGTTGGTTTTAGTTCATTTTAATCACATAATTGTATAAATTTGACAATTTTATGAATATATAATACTTTTGGAACAATATTTCACTTTCTCTAATTTTACTATACCAACTTTTGGCCCACCTGTAGGTATTTAATGTACTCGCATATACTAGTATTAGACTACTTCATAATAGTATATACGTATTACTGTTAAGATAGCTCTACTTTGATTGATTCGTGTTTTAGTAGCAATATATAAATAATAAAATAAATATGTGCCTTAGAGTATTAATTATTTTAAATTAAATATTAATTATTATTCAATGAGCTCAAACTTACATTCACATTAAAGTACAATATTGATTGAATTATAAACAATTTGTTGAGTAATGTCTGTCATAGTCAGTATTGTGAATAATGTATAATATATTACAAAATAATTATTTCTTTAGACACTGTATATTATTATAATTAATATAATTCGTGAATATTTTTACAAAAATATTGTTGCATAAACGTTGACTAATAAGTTAAGCTATATAATAACACTACGTAAAGTGTTTTAACATATATATATTTTGTACAAAAATAGGGTTATGGATATAAAATTGCTTGACATTATTGATTCATGTATAGTAAAACAAATTATAAATAGTCAAATTAATATTATGGATGAAACAATCAATATACATATGTTTAACTGATTTATTTATGCAGTATCCAATAAAATTAAATGAATAACAACTTACTCCGATTGGCGCAGAAGAAAACACGTTTTGCGTCACATCGTTCTTTGTCCATCAATGTTCTAATTTTGACACAGTATTTTCCAGAATCAGATAATTTTTTGTAATTATATTTCCACAGACTTTGAAAATGAAACATATTGTTCACTCAATTAAGAACAATTTATTATGAAATATTTAAAATAGAAAATTACAGTAATAAGTAAAACGTTATTCACTTTTAAATAGGTTTTCTTTGTTGACTATACTATGTTATCTAAACTTATTTGTATCAAACTTAACAACACAACTATTACTATACACTATTTTTTATATTTTTATATAAAAAATAGTTTATTTAAATCTATATAAACAGATAATTTACATATAGATATAGGTAAATATGTAACTAAAACTGTCTAGTAACTTGTGCAGTGATGCTACCACATCATGTAATTTATATAAGGAAAATATTAGATCAAGGACATTAAGCCAAACATGCGTACTCATGATTAACGTTAGTTTCTCCATCAGTCCAAATATAGTTCCCAGATTTATCAGGATCATGAAGACCTATCCATGCTCCCTTCCAGAAGTGATTTTCAACATCATTCCAAGTACATTCCTAAAGTTTTGAAGTATATCATATACTTATTTACACAAAGAAACACTTATGTTAGCTTAGATACACGCATTATTGCTATGTGTTGCACATGTATATATATGTATTATATCTAGAATATGTCACTGGTGTCGGCAATATTTACCATTTATTGTGTGTTGCTTATTTTCTAACAAAGTGCTACTATATTTATGTTGTGATACTACGTTCCAGCAAATTATTTAAATTGTAGATATTTCTGGATTAATATAAACAATACTTGTAGCCAACAAATTGGGATCACTGACTGAACATAAAACTTTATTTGCCCTCATACCCTTTTTTTCGATATTGATTCGTATACCAACATAAATAATATCATATTGAAATTTTTTCAGTACAAAAAATAATACATGAAAAATACATCGTGACTTTTGTAAATGAGAGTAATGCGCAACATATTATTATGTAAACCTAATCATCAATAAATATCATCAATTATACAGAAATGTTATGTAAAATTTGTTGATTAAGGTAATTTGTTTATTTCTAGTAACACATACCTGATTATATGACAGTTTATTTAATACTAGTTAATACAGAAATACATTACATATTCATAATGACTAGGTACACAATTTTGTCCGTAAATACATTTTGATAAATTCTGTACACTTTCAAATCAAATATGTAATTTACTTTTTCTATGCTATACGTAAGCTGGGTTTGATGAATGAACAATTCTTTAAACTTTAAGGCCAAACTTTTGGTCTTTAGAAGTTTAATTACCTCCCATTATCTGTGGAAATATTATTGAAGGTGTTGTCATAATTTTACATCAACAAAATAACAAATCATGATGCATCAACATGTATGCTATTGTGGTGTTGTCTTTTCCTATGGGAAACAAAATATACTTATATATTCTGGAACTTACGTCATTTACGTAATTAGAATTTGATATTAAATTAATTTTGTATTTGACGATTACAATTATTAATTTTATATAAGTAAATGTATAGAATATAATACCTCCATTTAAATACTAATTTAAGTAAACTACTCAAAATGATTTTTTTAGAAAAATTGTGTTAATAAGTTTTATTCAAGCACATGTTTTTAATATGACTTTGGCTTATTATCCGTCATGTAGATATTGTTATTACACAAGAAACTTTGAAAGTAACATGTTTTCAAAGTAGTTTCTTCGTTGCATTTGCAATTAAATAATATATATAATCCTTTTAATGTACTTGTGAAAAAATTCCACATTTCATAAACGGTAATTGAGATCAACGGTCAAGTAAAATGTGCATTCAGCACAGAAACATATATTTCCACTATCAAAATGTCTGGTGTGTCCATATTTAGAAATTCACCAAGACATAATGTCTCCCATAGTTACTAATTATCTTGAACCTTTTCACGACGCTATTTTTGGGCGAAAAAGTTATCCTGAAAAACGACTGTATAAAATTCAAAATTGAATCAGAGAATAATAGCCAAATCGGATTGGCTGAGGAATTGGCTGTCACTAAATAATTCGCTCCGCTTTCTTTCAATATTGAAAGACACATAAATGTTGGTACACTCGATATATAAGTTTCGCGTTATAGATTTGTTATATATATACATTTTACATAATTTTGTAGTAAATATTTGCAAGTAGGTATAACACATGCTTGATATAATTAGAAAGTTCTCTTTTATACAGAATAAAATAATCTTTATTGTACTATATAACATTCATAATGGGTATGAAGGTATTATATGTATAAATTATATATTACACGCACATTTTGGAGATTATATTTTATAATAATTTAGATAAATATTGTATTACAATGCGTGCTTTTATTTGCGCTTTAGTTTGGTTTTCAAGACCTTTGAGACGACTATAGTGCAAAGACATGGACTCAATTCTTATTACCGGATCTAGAATTTGGGGAAAATACATTAATAGGAATATGATTCATTCTGATAGTAAAAATTCCGCTATCATTTAAATCTATAGCATAGATTCCTGTTTCAGTGGCAATGAATATATGCTCTGAATCATAGAATAAGTCGGTCTGAATGTTTCATATATTTATTTATAAGAATTGTAGATTTTATATAAATATAATTATATACAATTATATATGTAATTATGTATGTATATACAATTATATATGTAATTATGTATGTATATACAATTATATAAACACAATTATATAATAAATATAATTATATTAATACAAAATATATTAATTAAGAAAAATAAAATTATAAAATGTTGTTTCACTATCCTATATACATATCTCCCTATATAATGTACTACAACTAAAATCATTTAGCAGTCTAAGTTACAAATCTGTTTTAAAATGCAATTCTGGTATAAAATGCAGTTTTTTATCTTCAATTATTATGACAAAAAGAAATAATTCTAATAAATAATACACTTAGAAGCGTATTGTTTGTCAATCAGAGTACACGCCTATTTAGCAGATAGATATGTGTCAGTTGCCTATATTCGTTGAGATTGAAAGTTATGTATAATAATCACTAACTTAAATACAGCTGATTTTTTTGATTTTATAATCAAATGGAGGGATAAATTGGTACAGAATATGGAAGCATAGTAAGGGTGTCATATACCAATTATATTTATATAAATATTTATTATTATTAGGCAAATAATAGAAATTCACAACATTCTTAATATGGCAGATGTTGACAAGTTAATATTTCTATGAAAATGTAGAATACTAAAATGTAGTATAATTCAGTAAATACTGGGTGAAATAATTAAAGTTCAATGTGAATAATAGGATCCTAGCTACATGAAGCATTTGTTGTTATTATACGTTATTATGCTAATACTATACTAATAATATTATATTTGATGTATTTCAATCAAAAATAGTATGATATAATTAATGATTTACGGAATATACATATATTTATATAGAAGCCAATGGACAAAGCTAAATTTAGTAGTTATTATACTTATCCACATTTGTCTAAATTTCAAATGTCATACCAAATTGAATTTATTTTTATCAATAATAAGTAATATCAATATAGTAAAAGTAACAAATACATACAATATAATGACTTTAGCTATGATATCGAAGTTCAATAAGTATTAGATGTGGAAGTCAACGTGCGCAATGGTCAATATAATAATACTAACTAACAAGAAAGACCGAATTAAAATCTCAAATTTTATATAGAGTTAGTCCGGACAAAATGTTCATATTGACAACCATAAAATATATCAAACCTTGATACACCCGTCGGAAAATGTTTAAACATGAGACACTCGTTTGTGTCTTATTCACGTAGAATGTAAGATGCATCACGGCACAACTTTTTAGTAATATAAATATATACTCATTCATATATTGTAAAACAATGCTAGATTTACTTAATATTTTGATAATGTTTCATAAAACGGAGACTTGTGTTAAACAAAACTTAGTAATTAGCTGTCTACAATTACTAATATCATACTTGAGTACTAGAAATCTCTAAGAAAAAGTGTAATACATGTAATATCGTTTTGTTGGCTATATAAATGTATTGTATTATTTTACACTCAGTGAAGCCATCACAAGTATTAGAGTAAACATAATTATAAGTTAAAGGTCTGACCGTATCTACTGTAGAAGTTAAGGAAGCTAAATGAAAATTTCCGTTTTCTTGGCAATAGTTTTCAGCATCAATCCAAGTCATTTCTTTGTTCACAAATAATAAAATTCTGTCGGACATGCAGGGAACCTCTATATCATTGAGTAAACAGGAAATGTGTTATTAGTGCAAATTTGAAAAATCTAGTAATATGTATTTATTATATTATTATTATATTTTGGCATTAAGAAAATTAAAAGGAATTTACATACAAAACGATCAACATTTTTTATTGATATTTTCATAGATTAGTTTTATATTGAGTTAAAAATTGAAAAATTAAGTTAATACATGAGTTAAGTAAAATAATATATATTGAAAGCACAATACATATATGTAATGCTTTAGTTGTTTGTCTAGATGAGTATTTATGAAGTTCCAAACATATATGTTAAAAGAAACTTGCACGACAAATTTCTTGTTAACTGTTAGGGGGTTTATTACAATGATATTATTCTGATTTATACGTGTGTTATGTTTACATAAAACTCAATATTGCCTAAATTAATAGAAATAAACAGCTCATAATCACTTAACCAAAACAGCGAAAACAACTATTATCATATAAAGTAAATATTTCTTGAATATTAATTATCTCTTGGTAACAATTATTGAAATATATTATGTTTTTATTAATAACGATGGTTGGATAAGACCGATACTTCCTAGAGTTATATTTAATAAATCTTATGTTTAAAAGTGTTTATTTATTGAAATTGTCTCAATTTATTATTGAATTAATACAATTAGTAAAATATGATTTATACTTCTTAATATTCAATAAGTTAATATTAATTCCCGTTTTATAATTTACCTCTTGAGGATTTTTAGTAGTGGAAAGTAGATACGTGATAAAATAGGTTTATGGCTGTAAGTTACTTTATAACCAGTTACAGCATATAATTCACAAGTTATTTTACTGTGGACTACTTTAGCTTGAGTAGTTAGTTACTCAATTTTAAATGTTCGGTTTACAAAACCATTTGACAGAAACGTATGCAACAGCTGTTTATAAAGTTACCAAGTCAGATTTATTATTTCAGATATGAGCACATATGACACCAATATAAAAATAATGAACACTAACATACTGAAAGTGCTGTCGTCGAATATAAATATAACTATAAAAAAGAACGTTAAATTTAAGGCTACACAAAAATATGAATATATGCATACAATTTAATCCTTTCATATTTCGGGAAGTTTTTTAATAAATAAATATTTAATGATCTACTAAAATGCAATGACATATTATTGAAATTGTCATATTTATAAAAAATAAATATGAACTGATACATTAAATGTTGTGCTAGTAAGTTACATCATTTGCTATTTTATCTGACAGTTACAATGTTACAAACTCATGTCAAACATAATGCTTTATGTAACTGAATCCGCTACCAAATACATGTATGTTCGTATATGAAGTGGTTATATAGTAACGCATCATTTAAAATGTTGGTGCTTGCATTATACACGTTATCGTCAAAATCCGAAATAGCAGTTTGACTAGTTAATACCCGAACTGTTTTATAAGTTGCTAATAAATATTAATAAATGACAGATGTCATATGTACATGTAGCATATATAAATTCAATTTAATATCAACTTGTAGAATGGAACGAGTTCTAACGATTGATAGCAAAATTATTAAAATGTAGTAAAAAAGAAAAAGTTTCGACGTTTTAAAATTTGTCTTTCGTAAATAATATATTAACTTTTAAAATATAAAAACTTTCTTATTCTTTACTACATTTTAATAATTTTGATATTGTTCCCACAGATATGTTACGACAATGATACGTTTATTAATGTATACTAACGGTTCGTGTATTAACTAAATGATGTGGTTGAGTAAAATATCTTGTGCTAAAGTAAAGTTTCCTAAGCGTTTGTGAAATTTTTGAATTTGATTTAAATCTTGAATAATAAATAAGTTGTGAAAACAATCAGAAAAGGGTCAAGAGTTGAAAAGGACTGTGGCGAGTGGAAAAGCGATTCTCAGTATTTTTGGTTAAACTCGGCGGCCGCAGTGATTGTCAGTATTTAGAAGTGAACCCAGCGACAGTGTGCAGACAAGTTTGAATTTTGGTACGTATCATTTATCACAAAATTACTAATCAAATATTGAGGTTAAATCACGTAAATTAAATCGTAACAGATAGCTAATGAGAATTTGTAATTGGTAACTGATTAATTTGATATTTAATATACTATCCTAATAATTATCTTAATTGTTTTTACTGCCTTCCTTTTGGTGAAGAAATTATTGTGAGATTTGAGAGATATTGTTTTTTTAATTTAGTTAGTATAGTTTAATTAATATATTTGACAACGTTTTGATAACCTATTTGATAACTGATTTGATAACAATACCAATCGATACAATTCTTTCCATTCTACAGTTTGATATAAAATTTCATTTATAAATGCCACATGTAATTATGACATTTGTCATTTACTCAAACAAAATTGGTAATCTGTATAAATGTTGGGTATTGACTAGTCAAAAAACGTTCTGACTTATTTCGGGTATTGACGGTAACATATACACTACCAGTATTTTACATAAATTCATTAGCACATAATGCTACACATATATATGTATGATTAATATGTTATCTAAAAGTCATAAACCCTGTCTTTCGAATGACCACCTCAGAAATAGACCAGCAGACTGAGTTGAATTGAACGTGGAGCTCACTAACAAATTGTGTTCTCGCATTCCGATATTACTTTCTCAGATTTAATTAAGTCACTCACATAAGTGTAAATTGGAATGTTGTCAAGTTGATTATAACTATTGGGGTTACTCACGATAATTACGTATTGGAAGACGAAATATTTTAGCAATTCATAAGAAGTATTGCTAGTTACATTACTCTCCAAAAAGAAGTTGACAATTTAGTGATCACAAACAATGCATTACTATGTCATCACTTTTAATTGGCGGGATATGTGAATTTTCAGATCACTAACGGTTCTTTTATTAAATGTAAAATTACCACATCAGTGAATATTACCTTATTCAGAAAATGAAAAAATATCAATCTTATTGATAAGCAAATTACACGTTTATACTAGAATCATGCTCCACTATGTGTTACAGAAGAACAAATAGTGTACTGAGATCATTTTAAAGATGGATTATTTTGATAATAATAATTCTTGAAACTCAAAGTGCAGTGTATGTTCTGCGTTTTTGTGTTTTTTAAAGACGAATATATTTGCAATTACTATTACTCTTGTGTAAGTGTAACATCTATTAACATCCATTACCAAATTTATTATAAAACTCATCAAGTACTTCAACATATATTTCAAATATTAAAATATTAAATTCAATAATTAAATACAATGTGTTTTTGTGTATATTATTTCAAAACGCATTTAACTGTTAATTAAACTTACTGGCAAGAGGAAGTGCACCACCGGTCCATTTAACACCTGGAATTACACAACATGTTATGTGTGAGTGGATGAACACAACATTTTATGAATCATTTGATTAAGATCACAATATTCACTATTATTAGTTGTAGTTATGGCAAGCAATCATGTCGTACAATTTAGCAAAAAGTATGAGTGTTAGAAATGTAGACTTCAAAAGATTATTGATTTTTATTTGGAAATGAATTCAGTGTTATAATTTCAATTATTACGTGTAATAGTTTTATAGTTTATGTTTAAAATATTACATTCAAATTGACAAAAATAATGATTTAATTATATATACAAAAATATCGTTAATATCTAGCTTTTTATGAAAAATTATACAAATTGTACATTTATTATAAAGTATGCAAAATATACAGACAGAGAAATATAAAACAATACGTACTGTGTCAACAATTATATTTTATTGTGATTTATGAATTATTAAGTACTTTCAATGCAATATATCAATTTATAACATTTTAAATAATTTTTACAATAGTTTCAATTACTAAAATGTGTAACTAGTTGATAATTTTAATGTCGTGCTTTTGTAAAACTTCATAATGATAAGTACATGTATGTGTGTATTGAAATACATTTATTAACTAATAGTGAATGTAAATCGAGGGTTATAAACATGTTACTTAAATTAAATCACATTCATAACTTTAGTTTCATACTTTTCATGGAATGCAAATAATGACAAAAGTAGACTTAGTAATTTCTTGTATTTATGAAATGTTATCCAACAAAAATGTTTCTACTTGCCCATGAGCCAATGAGTATTTTGGTACCAGTTTGAGCAACCAATGTTATTAATATACATCATTTTAAATGTCTTATACTAAGAATTTCATAAATGCATGATAAACTTCTGTAGAGAGTAGCTTTCAAGAGATACGCTATTTTACTGATTTACAATGTTAAATAATAGAAGACATTTCTATATTTTTGACCCAATTTTCGTGAAAACAGACATTTTAGCGAAAAAACTATTATAAATATGTTTGAATAGATTTATGCATATCATTTTGTTCTTCTAAGTGTTTCCTACACAATCCAAGTAAAATTAGATGGATAAGTCATACCATTTATTTTCTATAAAGATTTGAATATTAGTACTAAAGCATATTTTAGGCATATATTAGCTTGAGAACTAATATTCAAATCTTTATAGAAAATAAATAGAATTACTTATCCATCTAATTTCACTTGTATTATGTAGAAAACATCTAGAGGAACAAAATGATATGCATAAATCTATTCAAAC
>JAYRBW010049969.1:0-11233 GCA_036023295.1 Invenusta paracnida
CATCAAGACATTCATTTAAATGTGGCGATCGATGTTTTTTTGGACTCCAACACATTTAAAGATACCAAATTAACTCTAGTATACCGTTCATGAAGTATAGTTTCCGAAAAACATCGATCGCCACATTCAATTGAATGTCTTGATGGTCTCAACCACATTCAAAGATCCTTAATTTATTTTTAAAATGTAGAAAATATAAATTATTCGTTTAAATTAGTTTAATTTTTTTAGTGATACAGTTATTTAAATTATAAATAATAGTTTTGGTTATTGTACAATTTTTATAAAATCGAATGTGGCGATGAATGTGGAGAATACTTTAGTATCTATCGGTTTTAAATTTTTTTAATGTGATGAATGTTGAGAATACTTTAGTTTCGATTTTAATTTTTTTTAATGTGGCGATGAATGTGGAGAATGCTTTAGTTTTGATTTTATTTTTTTTTAATGTGGCGATGAATGTGGAAAATGCTTTAGTTTTGATTTTAATTTTTTTTAATGTGGCGATGAATGTGGAGATGAAGCTGAAGATAAATATAAAATAATATTTCTAAAATTGAATGTGGCGATGAATGTTGAGAATATTTTAGTTTCGGTTTAATTTTTTTATGTGGCGATGAATGTGGCGAAAAGGTTATATACGTGTGATGACGATATACTGATTGATCGTGTTGGAGTGTGTGTAACTGAGTCAAGGTATAATGTTAAATCATCAAAGACGTTTGAATACACTAATGTTGTTGTTTTTCAAAGTATGTGTAAATCATACAGTATATAAGATATCCTCGATTTTCAAAAAGGTATTTACGAGTATGTAGGTACTTTGTAAAAACAATATTATGATATAAAAGTTGATAATGTCTTCAGATGTCATAATGCCAATGGACTAATAGTGATCTACCTATAATAAGAATATTATATTTTAAGTTTCAATAAAACCATTTTTGAAGGAACGCAAGATGATGTAAGTACCTAGATATTCAAAATGCAGAATTTTACAACTGTCAAATTGCAAATATCTTTATATTAAGAAGATGGGGTATGATTTCGTCCATTTAGTTTCACATATCAAAAATAATAGACAATGGATTAATGTCAAACAGTGGATAGCAATTTTTTGGATTAGTTAAAGTTTGATGCATTTGGGAATCCTGTCTTATTTCCAATGAATGCGTTTATAGCTGAAATTATCTTATAAGAATTATGAAAAAGTCTTTTCTGCCATAATATACCTGATCTTTTATTCCTCATAAATAGTTGTTGTATTGCAAATATAGGTCATTATTATTAAGCAATCAAAACCGAATATGGCGACTGATAAACAAAGTAAATTTTGAACAAAATATGTTTTAATGAAGAAATGACGTCATTAATGATATTGTAACTTCTTATACGTAAAATTATGTATTACAAATATATCTAAGATTAATACTCATTTTATTATATTTCGTTTAGTTAAAATTAACTTTAGAGAAATAATCAAATTATTGACTTTGCACAGTAACCACCTTGGATGCGACCCTCTGAGTATTCATTACTCTCTGATATTCTTTAGACAAAATTAATTTCTTCCCCAAAACTACCATTGTTATAAATCAATAATTTTAAAATATATAATCCCCTTTTCTATACTGTCCTCACATTGAATTCCTGTTTCTTTTTTTGTTCTGGACTGTCCATCGATATTATACTGTCCATACTAGATTTACATTCATGTACTTTTTATCAAATATAAACCTATTATAATTATTATTATATATAATACATCAAACCATCAGAAGTATAGTTCAATAATAAAGGAATTGATATATAAAAATATAAGACTATAATTACCTCTCCAGTGTTGAAATTGTAAAAAAATTTGATGCAATTGTTGGTAAATTATTTTTTATACTAAATTAAAAAAGTGATTAAAATAGATAGATATAGTGTATATATAAACAAACCAAAGGTCAAATTATTTTCAAGAACGCTTAAACGAATGAAGTGCAACCAATTTAGACAAAAAATCATTTTTTTATAACTTAATCTGACGCAAAATATAAACAATACTAGCTATAAACTTTATTTTCTCGATTCATCAGCTGACAGAAGCCCTCTATTATACTTGCAAATTTGAAGGCGATATAATAAGTAGAACAATTTTTATAAACACCGATATAAGGAATGAAAGTAAATTACGAGCAATTTTGTTAAAAATTAAATTATTTTCATTTCCTTGATTCGCTGTTAATAAAAATTGTTTTACTTACTATACCTCCTTCAAAATATTGACGTGCAAAATATTAATGAAATTTGCATACTTTTTAAGGCAATATTTGAACAAAAAACAAAAGTGGATTAATTTAAAAACGGTATTTTGCAAAAAAATATTTACGAAAAATAAGTTACAAATTGTTAACGTACTATTATTACTTAATATGTATTTATTTATTTTGTCATACTAAAGCATGAGTAATTATATATAGTATCTTCGATTATATATAAATAATTTATTTTAAACCAATGTTTTTACTGATAAGTGTAAAAATAATCGATCTGCAACTATAATTTTGCATAAAATTACTGAACTACAAAATAATAGCAAACAAAACAATTTTGATAAAATTAAAAGGCAATGTTCTACAATTCGTATTATAAAATCACATAAAATTATCAAATGGTAAAAGGTTAACGAGTCAAATTATGTTGTTTAAATCTCAGATTAAAATTAAATAACTATAAGGCTGCCTCAATTTAGAACAAAATTATTTAATATTATTTAATTTGAAGTATCTGAATTTCTTCAAATATTTTCTTAAACTATTTATAGAAAACCTTAATTAGTTGTGATGAGACTTACGATGAGGTGATCACTGTAAAAACATAATGACAGGACACCCTCGCAACAGTTCAAGTTGTTAATTGTTGTTTTTGGCATAGCAATGGCCTCCTCGAACCATTACGAGAAACGATGAAGAATTTTGATAACAAAGCCGACCTCAAAACCTGTTTGTGAAACCAACTGCCGTCTATCACTCCATAAATTATGAAAAAGGAATTCGAAAAAATGAAAACACATTGATCTCATTATTAATAAAGAAGGACATTATGTTTAATAAAATGTTTGGATGTTGATTGTTTTGATTCGTTTGTATATATGTATATGTATATCTATATATAATACAATCTATTTCATAGAAATGTTAATCTTTAAAATATAAAAAAACGAAGATAAGTTCGATATACCATATATACTATGTATATATACCATGTAGGTATATCTTTTAAATCGACTTCACATTTAAAATTTTTATTTTCCATATAACTCTCTAATTGCTTCCATTTGAATATATTGAAAATATGGTCTATAATATTAATTTTAGAGAAGAGAAGATACAATCTATTTCTATTTCTATGTATTTCTATTGATGAAAGTGATGTATCACCTCATTTGAATCAATAACAATCAATATTGATAATTTCATAAAACTTCGGATTCGTAACTTATATTGAGTTTCTATAGAAATTACTTCAATATCAGCTAACAATAAAGTCTGCAATACCTACATATTTAGAAGTTAAATAAAGATCGTACAATGTCTATTTAATAGATCAACATAAAACATATACTTAATGTTATACAAATATTATTATTCACAAACTCTTTAAACTAATATAGTAGAGATTGTATATTTTTAATGATATTGCATAAGTATTTAAAAAGATTAAAGCAGAAATATATACATAGAATACAATAAAGTTCAGAAAACTAATTTCAAAAACTACCACATGAAGCAAACTGTTTAAATGGCTTATTTAAATATACATTTATATTCAATATAAAACATAAATTATTTATAAGAATGAAAAAATGACACACTGAATACATTGAAATTATGCATTTTGTTCTTCAATTCAAAAGTAGCTTGCACAATATAAAAATAGTATTTCATTCATTCAATACTTAAGATAATTCAACAAAAAAACATTACAGATGAAACGGAGCTTAGTATATACAAGTAGTTAAAACAGTGTTGAAAAGTCAATTATTTAACCTTTATATGGTATAAAAGTAAGATTATATCACACTAGCCATTATCACGTAGAAATAAGCTTAACAGTCACTATCATTCTGCGTTTTGAAGTCATTAAGAATTTACAGACACCAACTGTATTGTGGAGTGCAGTTCGTGCATAGAAAAGTAGAAGTATGGTTAATGAAATGATATTTTAGAATAGGGAAACATAAAGAACCTTTTACAAATCATACAAGTTTGACTATGAGCTGCATACCGCTAGGTGGACTTATAAAAAATAATCAATATACAAATCACTTTGTATGGATGGTTCCCAAAGTTTAAAGTTCTTTGAGTATACTCTTATAGGGCCAATTTTAGTCAATATCGCAAAATTTTAAATTGTACATATTTAAATCATACTTTTAAAGTGGTACCAATAAATCCTCTGGACCATGGACTATTTAAAGAGGATATGATGTACAGAGTTTGAAATTGATATGTTCTTAAAGATTTGTTTTCCAATAGAAATACCATATTAGCATAATGCATTATACATTTTTAAAAGGTATTTAAATATTCTTCTGAAGTTTTTTGACGCACGACTCTAAATCATGTATTTGTTTTATCTTCAATTGAACAATTTGGTAAAGATCAATCTGGCATTAATTGTTTGTGTTTGACTGTGACATGCTATTGAATTCATGTTCTCTGTTTGCCTGACGACTTAAAAGGAAAATATGTAATTAATTATGTTGCGATTTTGAAATGCGTAATCTGTAGTAAATGTAATTATGAAATTTGTTTTAATAAAATTGATAAACATAATACGATTAATATTCAAAATATGCAAAATACTTGCTTAGGCTCAAAGTTAGTATATGGTAATCATTGGTTACCATATATAAAGATTTAAAATTCTTAACAATTCTAAATTCATGTTATCTTTTGATAATTGTGAAATTTTATCACAGCTATTATTTTTTATTGAGTATTATTATTTATTGAAGAAATGAGATCATATTTGAATCAAATTATTTTGAAATCTTCAAATAAAATAGATGTGTGATTTTATATTTTTATACATACAAAATACATACAAAAATCGGTTACTTTACTTGCTTCTGACCACAAACAGCACCCCCCCTTCTAACCGTTGCATAACTGGCCGTAGAGGCAATACTGCTCGGTTTTCGAGTGATTTCCGGCATAGTGACGGTTGTACCACCTCCTCCAGTTCTTCCTTCCACAACACTCCCACTAGAGCTGGCACAACTGCTGCCCTCATCTCCTCCAACACCACCCTTACTCTTCGAACCTCCACAGTGTCGCACGCTCCGTCCCCCTGCCTTCTCCTTCGTGGCCGTAGCACTAGCGATGGGTGAGAGATTATTCCGTCGTTTCCCGAGCAAAGGTTGCCCCTTGCCTGGTGGTGGTTGTTGCTGTGGCAACCCTCCAACAGACCCTCGTGAGGTCCTTCTGACTGTTGCCCCCGATGACGAGATACCACTTGTTGTGGAGGTTTGAGAGGGACGCTTGGTCATACTTCGCAAAGTGGAAGGAGTGGCGGCGTCTCTTGGGGACCGAGTTGCCGTGGTTACGAGAGATTTTTCGGAATCGCTCACTGGAGCTTTTCCGTCGCTGAGTTGTAAGATTAAAACAAATGTGTACAAGAAAGTTAGGGTTTAATCAAGAAGGACGTTTAGTTTTAAATTAGTTTTTTAGTGAATCAATTTAGTTATATGAATTTTGAAAAATACACGCTATAATACAATGACAAACAAATATTTAAATTGCTATGAAAGTTAATCTTCTTCACGGATTTCATTATAATTTTGTTATTTTATTATTTAAGCTTTGAATGTAGCATATTTCCTTTGATTATATATATTCTACGTGTTATCTTTGTTTGATTAGAAAATTAAACATTTAATCAGCAACGTGTAGGCCCGAAATAATGAATTCATTTAGTTCTTGATGTAGGTTTAAAATTTGTATTGTGATTAGATGAAATAGTTCCCTCTGAAAAAAAGAAGACAATATTATTTCCAGTAAATGTTTTGCAGTATGTTTGTTTAAATTATCTAACTTTTTTATTTACATGGTATGAATAATGAGTTAGTTTTACATACATTGTTGTAAGGCGACAACTGATGCGAAGTATGTTGTAAAATGTATATTGAATAAAAATGTCCTCAATAGTTAAAATGTCCCACTCTCTTTAATTAAATGGAAGAGATTATATTATAATAAATCTTATGTTTAATTATTTATTTTTATAAATATTATAAATTATTTATAAATATGATATATGTACATTTTATTGAAACGGAACCTGCACTTACCGAGTCGTCCTAAGCTTCTGCTGTTTAGCAGCAGTAGTCGTGTTGGTAGTCGTGGTAACAGACAACGTTTTGGAGAACTCCTCCTCCGTCTCGCTGTCATCATCACTCTCTCCACTCGAGTCACTCTCACTTTCTTCACTCTCGTCGTCTTCTTCTTCCTCTTCCTCACTTTCGCTACTCGTAGTCTCTTCATCACTATCCCCATCGTCACTACAGCTCTCTCCACTCACCTCCTCACTTCCACTTTCATCATCTTCGTCAGTCTCCTCGTCTTCAGATTTCTCCTCTTCTCCCTTCTTGTCCGCAGGATCCTCTTCCCATCTCTCCGGAACAGTCAAAGTAGACGTTTTCTTCGTAAGCGCGGCACCTATGTTGGTCTCTCTTCGCCGTAAATTATTCCCTCCATCATTAGTAACTCTACTTCGAACCGAAGATCTACGACTTGAGACATTGGACGTCCTCATTTGTCCGCCAATTTTACCTCCTTTCGTGGTCGCAACAGAGCTTCTTTTGCTGCCAATACTCGTATCAGGTCGCACGCAGACACTACCTTCCCGGGAATCTAAATCTAAGCTAGCATCCTGATGTGGTATGACATTAACAGACACTCCAACAACTGAGATACAGCTTGGAGAGTCCAAGAAAAAACCCCCAACCAGAGGGATGGTCCTGTCATTGCAAGAGTGACGTCGTTTACCCGTGAAAGCATCCTCGGCCAAGATGGAAGGTATCAATTTTTCGCCCATGAGAGGCTGTACTCCAAGTGTCCAAGAGTGAGCGCGTCGGATATCCGGTTTGATGAGCTGTTGGTGGCGGGGATTGTTAAAGTCTGTGGATCCTGTAATGGTGCTACCGTCGGGAATCAAAAAGTCTCCTAGGAAATTGGAGGCGCCGGGAGGACAGAGAAGCTGTTGTGATGCTGTTCGTGAGAGAGGGAGTGTTGGATCTTCTTCCGTTTCTTCAAATGGGTAGATTCCGAGGTCTGGATATGGATTAACACAAATATAAAACTTGTTTTTACATAAATATGTGAACATTTTTATTACACCTTCTACATAATAAAGTTATTATTAATATACCACTTAAATAATTTAATGTAGTGTATAGGTAATTAATAGCGGTATTTTAAAGAATAGGAACGAGATATATAAACTATAAAAATTAATTACATAGAAATGCTACTGCTATGAATAATAGTAATAATAATGTATGTTTTATCTATCACAAATGAATATGTTGTTAACCCAGAAGATCATTTAAATATATATAGAATGATTCTAATATACCTGATGAACGACATTGGAAATTAAAATATAACATTACTCATATATTATATTCCTTTGTACATTTAAATTGTATATGAAGTTATCTCAAACAGGAGCAAACAAGTAATAAGTATTTGTAACAAGAAAACATTTATATTAAATAAGCAGCACACTCTATTATATCGATTACTTCTTAAATTATGTTTATAATCCTTATCAAGCGCTCTCAATCTATTATGTTTATAATAATTAACTGTCATGAGCATATAACGAATTTACAAATTCCCCGTGATTAAGTATATAAACATAGTATATGATTATGAAAACTAGAAAAATCGTGATGGCTTCATACTACTATATTGTAAATTACTAGCAGTACGATGAGAGCTGGGCAACGCGCTGTTCCGACCTTGTTGGGTATCTCTTCAGCAGCCCACACCCCTAGTGATACTAAATGTATGCTAAATGTATGTAATACTAAATGTATGCTAAATGTATGCTAAATGTATGTAATACTAAATGTATTCACCGTAGTCAAAAGGTTAACCATACAATACTAGAATACCACCAATTTATTGCAGTTTTTCTAGTTGTCTTAATTATATACTAGATTTTCTAATTCTCTTTAAGTACATACATATATCATTTTAAGTTACCTAAAAATAACATCCATTGCATGTCATTTATATTTCGTGTTATTAATTCGCGCCTTATAATTTTATTTAAGCCATGTATATCATGTGAAAGGTACTAACTAGCCCGATCATCCAATTAATGGATATATCTATACACAGCTTTCTTCAGGATTCTATTCTTTTCATTTTTACTTATATTCAACCTGAATTGCATATTTCTTATATAATTTGTACCTACATACATTTGATATCCTGGAAATAAATAATAATAATTTTATTAAAAGATCTCTACAGTCAACCTTATAAAAATATGTACACAATATTAAAGATGTTGGTAGTAAAAAATGATACGTTACCGATTTGTTCTGATACACCATGAAAACATTCCATTTAAGTGCTATGGTGGAATTAATACTGACTGTCCTAATAATTAACTATTAAATTAATAATCATTATTTGATGTTATAACATATGTATAACGTATTATAATATTATCAAGACTACTTAATCACTGTTACATCGTGCCATTGTTCCAACTTATGCGTGTTGATTGCCGTTGAATTTTTATGTTTTGCGTTAGTTAGAATGTGAGCTTCTGAATTATCTTGAGTATTTGTGAAGAAGTTTTGAATTTAAATGAAATATGAAAAGACAGTATTCTTACATTTTTATGAAAAATTATATAACTGATGAAGTGTAAGAAGAAGGAAAGTTAATCCTAAAGAATGACGTCGTGAGGTTTTTTATTAGTATAAGGAGTTTATAATGAATGGAATTAGAAGAATGCATGATTATTCCGGTAAGTTGGAATAATGAGATAGTAAAATTCCTAGTTAAATAATGTGCAGGGAATGAATTAATGATAGAGTTAGCTAATGAATTCTTGTACTTTAACGTCTAAATATATTGCTTTAATATGTTCCTGAATTTGTATTTTTATTGTGTTTTGATACTCTGGCATAATTTATAAATTATATTAATTAGTTTGAGCGAGAGAATGGAAATCCTAACGCTAGATTTGATTAATGTTAACTGATATCAATTATAACATCATTATTCTGCTAACACCTATTCTGCTATAGTAAAAAATAAAATTTTGAGAATTTCAATTATTATATTATCATCATCATTGAAGATAATTTGTGTATTATTTATTTGTAAACAACTTGAATTTGATAATAAAATAATTAAAATATATTAAAATTAAAAGTTTTGCACGAAACAACAATAATTTTAACAGTATTCATTTATTAGACAATACTATGGGAAATAAACATAATGTTTTCGTCTGTACTCATTCAAATAAGAAATATCTTATCTACAAAACATGAAAGTCTTACCAATATCTATTTTGTCCTTGAGGCAGTCCTTTAATTCCTGAACGTAGGGATAGTTCGCATCACACATAAGTACTGAAAGCGGAGATTAAGCGTAAAAGGTATGTTTATTTCCAATAACGGTATTATTTCAAATATGAAAATCCTAATAAACACTGATGTATAGTATCATCATACATTTGAGAACATCTTAATCTCTTACACACTGCAAATTTTGCCTGTTATACGTTTAAAATACATAAAAATAGATTAAATTTACGAAAGAATACCTTAGATTTGTTATTGTTAACATTTAACAAAAATCGTTGGCCCAAAAATAGTAAAATTTGGTTAAAAAGAGCGAAAAAAAAGATATTCAAAAAGTAAAATTGATTACTAAATTATATATTTCCAGTTTAAAAAATTTAAAATTTAAAATGAGTGCAATTTTTATTATTAATCTATAATTAATGGGATAAACAATTATTTAAGATGTAAATACATGAACATGTATATTTCATAGAATTTACTAAATTCGCAACTTACTAAACATTTAAGATAAAACAAAGGGCTTCCAATAATTAGTTTAAATAGATTTAAAATATTATTAAACGATAACTTATAGGTATAACAGTTTTTTTAGAATCGTTTTAGAATAATTGGTTCAATAAATATGATTTATAAATAAAAACGTAGTACTATATTATACATATATATTAAAACAGATTAGATAATTTAAAGGTTTATATGTATATACGTTTTCTATAATATTTCAATAAATGTTTAAAACAAAATGATGAATCATTTTACAAAATCAATAATTAATAATAAAATTCTAACGAAAAAGAAGAAGGAATTTTTAATTAATTTTATATTATACGCATCATTTTATATTGTACCTAAATTAGTAATTTAAAATTAGTAAAGGAGAAAACAAGTAAACAAGCTATCGTAAATTGAGCTATTATACAATATTTAAGAGAATCTCCAGATAATTACCTTGCTCTGCAATTTTGTGAGCTTCCTCGTACTTCTTGCTCATCAAATTGTTGACAAGCTGAAATAAAAAGAAGTAGAACTGTGTTCGGTTAAACTAATTCGTTTGTTTATCTGCGTGTAACTTAGTAACGGATTCCAAACATTAGAATTTTGATTTTTTTTGTTTTAATTTAAATTGATTTATGTTTTTTGTTTTATATATAAATAAAAAGAAACTTACAGAATAATATAGAGTGTTTCAGCTATTATGGCGGTTTTTAGATTAGAAATTTTACATTTTTATACATTCAATTTTTATTGTTATTTTAAATAATATCTATGTTATCAAATTATATTGCAGTGACAAAATGCAATGTATGATATTTATATCTATGAAATCTATAATATAAATATTAAAAAACAAATTCAATATTCAAAATATCTATGATTATTATTCTAAAATAATTTTCATTTTAATCGCGGTACTTCATTCTTAGAGAATAGATTTTGCTATTACAAAAAGAGATATAAAACTACTAATTGAAATATTAAGATGCAATGAACTGTCGGCAGTTGATATTCACCGTATTATTAATACAGCTTGAGAGGACGTTGACTTTGAACGAGGAACAAGACAAATTGCACTTGAGTTTAGTGAAGGATCGCGTACAAGTTTGGAAAGAAAAGAAAATGGAA
>JAYRBW010049980.1:0-11232 GCA_036023295.1 Invenusta paracnida
ATATTTTATATCTGTATTTTCTATTGCTGGATTAACCTACATTTGCGTTTGACATTTGAAGAATAAAGCTCTTATTTGTTTATTTTATTGTCTTGTTTTGTAATTCTTAAATAAATACGATTATAATTCTACTACTTATTATTCATATTAGTCATATAATGAATAATAATTGAATAAATGTAATATATTTAAAAATTAATCAGGTTATTTGCAAATATTGCTATGTAGATACCGATGACGGAGATCTTAGCGACAGTAACCAACCCCTTCGCGCCTGGCAACAGCGCGGTAGTGGTGACCCGGGCGACGAGTCTTCAAACGGCGTCGGTATTGATAGAGAGGCAGAAAGTCCGGTGGAGGAGGGGATAAGTGATCAGGAGGAAGGGTCACCGGAGCTTCCGGGAAAGTCCTACTTCTTCCCGGCCATACAGGTGTGTGCTTATCTGTTACTCTGGTTATTTAGTTAACAAAAAACGGCTTATTCTCGCATCTATGAAATTTGCCGAGAAACTCATTTAAGATTATAGGAAAAATATTGACCTGCTCTATTTGTATGTGTATTTCACTTTTTTAATATATTTCTTAGTGTCTGTAAGCTTCTCTAAAATACGTTCTTAATTCGATCATAATTCTTATAAATGGTGGTCTTTTGGCATTAAAGGCTCGTGTATGTATACATATATATGTGTTTATAATATGTTATGAGTTGTATATTTATTATTTTAATGGTCATATCTCTGGAATATATTATTTTTATACATGTTCAGCAGATTTTTTTTCTTCTGAAGACCCTATTCTTGTACATTTACAGGGCTGCCGGTCTGTCGAGGAGTTCCAGTGTCTGAACCGAATCGAAGAGGGCACATACGGGGTCGTGTACCGCGCTCTGGACAAGAAGACAGCAGAGATTGTTGCTCTAAAGCGCCTCAAGATGGAGAAGGAGAAGGATGGCTTTCCCATCACCTCTCTCCGTGAGATCAACACACTGATGAAGGCTCAGCACCGTAACATCGTGACCGTTCGAGAGGTGGTTGTCGGCAGCAACATGGACAAGATCTATCTCGTGATGGACTATGTGGAACACGACCTAAAATCACTCATGGAGGTGGGTACATACTAATTGGTTTCGTTGTATTGTCGTTCACCAAAGCTGACGGTCGATGTCGGATAAATAATAATATTGTTAAAATGTGAATAAAATTTTGGCATTACTAAAATGTGTCACTTTAAACTTATGTTTCTATTTTTATTACATATTAGGTATTTTTACATGCACAAATAGGGTAAAAATATGAGCTAATAATATTTCCTAATTATGACCTAATTTCAATTTAAGTCTAGAGAAACATTTTGATTTCTTAGTTAAAAAAACTTGTTTAGTAATTTTATTGTTAAAGAAAAGATTGTATGAAAATTTAAATGAAAATGAAAATTGTTTGTATTGTTTAAAGAAAAAATCATGTATGATTGCCATTCCGTTATTTTCTAGAATATTAAAGTAGTTTTCTGAAAAAATATTAATAAATCGTGTAAACTGATAAACTTCTAATTTTCTAAAAAGTTTTTCAGCCTTTTTCTCCCCTGTCACCGACTCAGTTTATCTTGAAAGGGGGACATGTTATTTTATTCATGTAAAGGCTGGTTCATAGTCGTGTAGTTTGCAGTTGTCGCTGCCGTCGACTGCAATTTATCGATTGTTTTTTGCCGTCACAAGTGAAGTTGTCGTGCGCGGCAGTTTTTTTGTAGTCAGACGGCAGAAAATTCTGCCGTCACATCTGTCGCTAAACTTGTCGCATCACATTGAATTATTTTAATATCTGACTACAAGTGACGACTGCAAATTCATCTGATTGGTTGAAAGAATATGGCGTGATTATTTTTCATTACCTACAGTGCAGTGCTCTAATAATAATAGTATTGTGGAGGAGCATCTTTATAGAACTTTATTGTTTCCTTTGTACTGTTACTTTAATTTTTATTTTATTATGGAATACTTTGAATTATTACTTGAGTTAATTAGAGATCAGCCACATTTGTGGCACTTTCATCGTAGTGACTATAAAGACATTTCGAGAACCAATTTCATTTCACCAAAAGCTTGTTTTGCAAAATTTAAAGGCCTTACATGTTTCCGTGATCGATTGCTTTTCAAATAAAGTAAATATAAATATAATAGTCGTTTTTTATTAATTGCCGGCATGTTGTTTTCAATAGTTGACCACACAAACTATGTTCCCATACTTATGGGCTCTAATTTTATTTTATATTATAGCAATATACCTATACATATCTACTACTGTAATAATGTAAACCAATAAGAAAAGAGGACATACATTTTGTAGTCGAACTATGAACTGACTAGTACAGCGGCAACTACAACGACAACTACAACTGCAGCGGCAGCGGCAACTACAACGACAACTACACGACTATGAACCAGCCTTTAGACATACTACTTTGTTGTTCAATACCGCCTCCATAATCCGGTTCACTAGCATGCCACAAGGATGTAATCACCGGTCTGTTGCTCGTATGCCAAAACCATCCACCTGCGCTGCGGGTGCAATCGAAGTGGGCTTCGGCATTCCAACACTAATCGCAAAATGGATTTTGTATTTTTCCATGAAAATTCCGACGTTCTCAATGTCATTCATACTCAACAATTGGGATAATGTTGTTCCATCAGATTAAGAAGTTGCCATCGCTTCATGCTTATTTTTAGCACTATGGGTATCTGGCGATCCATGACATCAGAAAGACATTGTCACAAATGTGTGAATAAAACCAAACTTTTTCACGATGAGAATGAAGAGGGTTATGTCCGACACATCCAACATTATTTGCCAGTATGCTTATTATTACAATATATTATAATAGATAGTTATGCTTTGACTTTTGTAATTTACCATTTTGCTTCCACTTTTCAGTATTCTATGTATAATAATATAATGCATATTTATCTCGTCCACATTACTAATTTTAAACTATGATTCAACAGCTGTAAATAGTTTTCTTTTTAAGTTTTGTATCTATTAATAAATACTCCTAGGGTTAAGTCATTCATAATTATGTACTAATCATGATTATTTTAGGTATTGAATATGCCAGTCCCCAATAAATATGTGTACCATAACATGATAACCCAAAAATGCATTATCTAATACAACGCATAATTAGAAACCAGATAAATTACTTTATGAAATATAGAAAAATTATTACGCGTTTAAATCAATAACTCTGAATGTCACACATTAGAAATTTATAGACTGCCAACAAGCCTCCAATAAATCAATGTCAATAAAATAATTTACATAATAAAGAAATTGAACTGGTAAAGTATTTGTGGGAAATATTTTGTTTTCATTTAATTTCTACAATGCAAAATCTTTAAAATACATAATAATAAAGAATCCATACCTAAATAAATACTGATAAATAATAATCTAAGATATGTATTATATTATATTACATAGCAATCATAAATTGAATATTATACATAAATATTTAGCATGTGGTATACATATATGAAAATTAATTGTAAATGACTCATCATACATTTGAATAAAGTATAATAGACTGTATTATGTCTATGTTACATTTTATTTCCTTAATATTAAATGCCATTATCTGCAGTAATTACATTTAAAAGTAATATGTTATATTTGAATAAAATTAATCACCCTTTGACATACGCGTATTAAATTCACAACGTTATAAATAAATGTGTTTTAAAAGTTATCTAAATTATTTTGAAAAAACTTATAACACAAGGCATTCACATAAAATTGGAAAATTAGAAGCAATATTAAAATCAACCAAAGCTTTCACATTTTTGTCAATATAAATACAGCTTTGATGTTCAATACCACCTCCATTATTCGGATCAACACCTGACCACAAGGACGGAATCACTGGTTCGTTGCTCACATGCCAAAACCATCCTCCAGCTGGTTCTTTAGAATTGGGCTTCTGCATTCCACCAACAATGACGCAATTGATGTTGTACTTTACCAGAAACTCGGAAACATTATTAAATTCATATTGAGTCGAAATTTGGGCCAATTTTGTTCCTTCGGCTTCACAAATCGACATCGCGTCTTGCATATCTTGAGCTCCACGGTACAATTTGTATCGTGATCCCGGATATCCAGTCTCATTGTATCCGATGGGGCACTCGAAATACTCATTCATGCGTCTTGGAATCCAGAACACCTGAACCATTTCGCTACACTGAGCATCTTGTTCTTTCGTTGGTCGCTTTGTAATCTCGTACATCCGACAATAAGGAATGTCGTAAACAAATCCTTGACATGTTGGCATTTCAAAGCAAATTCGGATACATTTAAGATATCCATTGACAGATGTATTTGTTTCTTTAAATTCATTGAGATGACATTTCTTTATATATGTTTCTGTTGGACATGCAGTTGTTAGAAATTTGCCAAAAGTCGTAAAAAGAAAAGCAAAAATATAAAGTTTCCGTTTATAATCATTTATTTTTATTATCATACTTTAGATTTATACGATTAAATGATATTCATTGCATTATTAGAATAACAGTTCAATAATGTCTCTATACCTTTTTCTCAAAAATATGTCAGCTTAGGAGCCTAAACTTCACTAACGATTTTTAGATTGTTTTTATTTGTGATGCAAATAAACTGTGAGACAGCTTTTAAAAACTCTGTTGGCTTTATTTTGACGTTTGACGTTCTAGAAGATGCCTCTTATACAGGGAAGAGAAGAGAGGGGTGAACAAACAGTCTAGTCGCTGCTATAAGTAACCTAGTAAAATATCGATAATTGTATGGCCGTACCCATAATTCATTATAAAAAGAAAAACATTTTTTTCTGTAACTTAATCGCGTATAAATTTTATTAAAAATTGAAACATTGCGGACAACTGTTTCGATCATATTTTTCCTCTGTTGATTCTTAAGCACTCGATGCATAAAATGAACTAATGTAAGGTATGAACGCCATTTATCCACATGGATGAAACATATTAGAATAATAGAATCAATACAAAAAAAGCAGTAATTATTCGAATATAATAAACCCCGTCAACGAGTAGCCTGAGTGATACTTCAACTAAGGAGGGTGTGGAAGTATTATTATTTACTTTCCCTTACTTGAAATGTGTCTATTCCTCAATCTGCCATCTAGTTCATTCACCAGCTTTGTCGTCTACTGAATTACTGAAAATGTATATTAAGTATGTTATTCCCTTTATCAATATACACATAATAGTCACTAATTTGTTGTATCTACTTAAATCGCACCAGATTTAGTGTCATATTTCATTCATACTGATTGTAAAATGTAATGTATTAGGTATATGTTATTAGTAGATTATATAATATTACTTATAATTCATTGTCTCATGACGGTTTTTAAAATGTAATATGTCAACACGTAATTAAACATTTTATTTGACACTAAATTAGTATATATTTTGAGAAAAAAATAGTATATTTTTATTTGATATTATTATACGATTGGAAAAATCAAAATACTATTATTTAACTTTCGATTTACTGTGAAAATACTTTTCTTTGTTATTTAATTATATTAAATATTTATTCGTTTATTTGAACGTATTAACAGTGGATTTCCAAATTCCTTTTATTGATACTAAAATGCATCAGCGGTTCAAAAGTTTTTGTAGGTTTGGGGATGAATTATTGGACCCCATCTTTATATTCGCAAATACATCCAATTTCTAACTATTTGTGTATACTTTATATATAAACGATATTTCTTTGTAATTGGTTAATAATGAGAATTGCTATATTTACCATGCTTGATAATTTGTTGACAAAATAATTGTAGATACTAGGATAATACCAATATGTTCAAATCACAAACATTTTCTGCATTTCGGAGAAATCTTAAATAGCCACAGTGTCATAAAATTATTTTTTTGCGTTTTACTACTTAACAGTAGTGTGAAACATAATACATTAATATTGCTGTAATATTTCGCTACTGCACTGTACTGAATAATAATGGAATATATTGGAATAAAAACGGCAGTGGTGACGCTATTGCTTCTAATATTCCATTATTATGTGAGTGTATTGTGTTGCAATAACACATTTAACTGATGTAATCGTGTTAAGAAATGCTACATTGAGAATGAATGTTGTTTAGACTATAACTGGTCTATTAATAATACCAGTTATGGAAATACAACGCAATTATTAGTAAACCACGATAGTTTTGGGAATGTATATCTATATATCTTTATATATACCTATCTTCTCTACAATCTATTCATTTCAATAATTACTAATTGTTATTAAAGCTTACAGCTGTATATAAGGACTCCAATGTATTAATTCATAATTTTTAAATCCCTCCTTGTATTATAGGATACTAGAGCTTCTTCTCGATCCAAACTTTTATTGGTCTGCATGTTAGTAGTGCCACACCTTTTGTTCAAATGCACGGATTGGAATAGTATATTATTTTTCATCATCAATAATTTAACTGTCTTATAAATATTTCCTGTACAAATTATCCAGTGGAAATATGCTTTATATTTAATATTTTACACACATTATTTGTCCACATGTTTTGTATTCTACTTGGAACTCTCAATTAATATTAGTATCAGTCAACATTTTTTGAACTGATACTAACGTATCTTTTAAGGTGTGTTAATATAAATTATAAATCAATTGTATTAACATGTTTTACTTCATAAATACGTTATGGTATAATTGCACAAATATTTATTAAAAATTATAATTATGTGATAATTATAAAAGAAGTTTGCTATTTAATTAGATATAAGAAAAGTATATAAATTATTGAACACTTATTTAACTTTGATAGTCGACTTTCGATGTCCTGTGAAAATATGTATCCATTCAAATATATCAAATATTTCTCTGTGATTGGACACTAATAACAATGGATTAGATGTTACTAATACGGATATAAAATATAATCGACTCCCTCGTTGTTTAGCTCTAATAAACCATATTCATATCGTGTTTTGTGCTCACATCCAGTAGTGGGGTGGGGAGGTTTATTTGCATCCCTGTAATTAGTCGATTCATTTATAGAGTATAATTTGGCACTTCACATGTACCTGAACAAATATGTTTTCTATCATTTTCAATTGAATATGTTTGCAAATAAATGTTAAAACATAATTGGTTAATATCTGCATAAATGTATTATTTGCAACTAATTAAAATAATCGACTTTGGAAATATGCATTCCTTAAAAAGGCACATTTTAATGTACATCGTGAATTATATATAATGACATTAGTCAGTACCTGAGTTCGAGTCTTGTCAATTTTTAATAGATTTAAGCATTAAAACCAAAGCATTTGAACGAGAAATAAGGAATATTTTGTACTATAAATATTGTACAATTATAAATTAGAATATGTCGTGGAAGTTTGCATTGTTATATTTGTTCATTTATAATTTAAGCACAAATGGGTACCTTAACACCCATTTTTCAAATAATTTTAGATACACGCTTTGAAGGTTTGGAGTAATTTGGACCACATCATGATATCTGCAAATATAATTTCTTGTAATTTATAACTGCAGAGTTGAGTTGTCATAGGACCAAAAATGTTACAATGTTTTGATAGTTGGTGACAAAATTTGATACACGTTTCCAATTGTTCAACTTCACGAAATGTTCTACTAAAATAATCCGAGACAAATATAATGACTATCATCTTATTCAAATTTGTCTCTCATAATAGTAGAAAACATGATGGAAACATCACTGAAACATTAATTTTCAAAGATAAATGAATAAACCAATATTATTAAAAATAAATAATTATTTAATTACTACAAAATTGTCCGTGATTGACCGTCCTTCAATAACAGTCAATTGTAAACTCTAGGCTAAGCTTAACCCATGCAAGTTAGGGGGTCTCGATTCCATCCTACAGCAGTCTATAAAGTTTCCATCAATCTTCTCTCATTGCTTTTCACTCTACTTTTATTCTATCCTTATTCAAAACTTTGAAGATGCTCAAATTGGATTCGTGCCTGGTTTATCCAATATCTCTTCTCTTCTCAAACTTTAACATACTTCAGACACTTGTGAATAACCTGCTAACGTTTTCATTCTTACGCGATATTTGCAACAAGTTTTGTTCCATCGGTTTCACAACTCATCATCGCTTAATGCATTTAATTAGCTCTACGATGTAAGTGTATCAGGATGCTGGGTATCCAGTGTCATTGTATCTTACATGTCTACATTTCTTTGTAAATACTCCTTCATGCGTTTCGAAATCAATAATATAATGACGTTTTTAATGCACTGAGTATCTTGCTTTGTTGTTGCTTGTTGAAGCCAGAATTGAAGACATTAAAGATATTCAAATACATGTTTAAAGGTTTCTTTAAATTCGATGAGAGACATTTCTTTGTATCTTTTGTGGTTGGGCATGTGGTTGAAAGAAATGTCTCACTGATCAGTATAAAAAAATAAAGAAAATGCTTTCACCTTCAAATGTAATGTTATATTTTAAGCCGATCAAGCAACTGCATTTCTTTAGACGAAACTTCTAACTTGATAATTTTAATTTCAAATACATGATTTCAAATTGGCTTTAGATACATTAGTTGCCTATTGAATATTTCGAAATGCATTTAAGTATAATTATATTCAACATTAACAGCAGTACAGATGCAACATTTTCATTTAACACTATTTTCCTATATGACACCAATATCGAAATAAAACAATTGACAAAGATCTGAGGACAACATATCAAACACTAAATATGTTCACTACGCATATAGAGTTTCTGAATAAAAAATAAGATTGACAATTACATCTGGCTTATCTTCCTTAAACATGACATATTCCATAAATGAGCACTTTAAAACGCTTTCCTGCAATGTTTGAAGTAGGAACTTATGACACTTATTGTAATGCTATCTACAATCGCAGGATATCCAACTCGGTGTTTGCTCCAAAAATGTCTAATATAAGTACATAGCTATGTATTAACGTTGCAATATATTACACAGATTTAATTACAATTATCGGTGAAGATTTGCGTTAATATAATGTCATATTGTGATGTAGTTCTTAAAATACGTATTTTTGATTTATGTTAATTAAATTTTGTGTATTTTAGTATTATATCTATATTATGCGTAGGTATGAATAGTAAAATGTCAATCATTTGAAATCAATTATTAAATATCGTCTGGTCAGTTTATTCAAATTTCCTTTATTATTGGGTGTCTTATTATTAAAAGCTGCACATATCCCAATAAAGCTACAATATAATATATTATCTGAAAGACAAGTAAGACTCCAGCTTATTAAAAGACTTTGTTGATGAATGGGAACATGAACAGTTGTTGAAGCATAGTGTACAATATTTTCTTTGTAATCATTTTATAAGTGGCTATGATAATTGGTAACAAAACGCGAACGAATGACTGCATCTATTGTCTTTAGTAGCTAATTTAATTCAAGTCGGAACTTGAAACTATCTCGAAATAAACAAATGAATAAATACATTAATGAACACAAGAAAAGAGTTAGGCTTATCAAGATAACCAAGATAGTTAAATTTATTGTCTTTACATTTCAAATTATAATGTATCGAGTTCATGAGAAGATAACCATAATAGCCGTATTAGATATCTGCGCCTACAACAGTAAACATATCATTATAAGTTGTTGACAGGTTAAATATTCATGCTGTCTTTAAACTGTAACAAGGATATAACAATGAAATATCAATAAACTTGTTTTCTTTCAAGAACGCTAAATAATACCAACAAATATCAAATAGGTGTCCCACGGCATTACATATAATGTCATATAAAATGTGTGTGTATGAACAAATAATTTCAAAAATTAAATTTGGCGTTTAGACAGCGAGCTAAGACAGAAAAAAATGAAGAGATTTTAATAATATAAGTTAAATTTAAGTTTTATATTCTATTGAAAAACATGACAAAAATAATACATTTTTCAAGAAGGAAGATATTTTTTCTCGTTTATGTATTAATAAATAGTGGCATATTTCTTTTAACCGCATGCCCAGTCACAAAATATATAAAGAAATGTCATCTCAACGAATTCAATGAAACACCTGAATATATCTTTGAATACCATGAATGTCTCCAATTCTGCACCAAAATGCCAACATGTCAAGGATTTGTATACGACTTTCCTTATTGTCGGATGTACGAGATTATAAAGCGACCAACGAAAGAACAAGATAGTCACTGTAGCGAAATGGTTCAGGTGTTCTGGATTCCGAAACACATGAAGGAGTATTTCGACTGCCCCATCGGATACAATGGGACTGAATATCCTGGATCCCGGTACAAATTGCACCGTGGAGCTCAAGATATGCAAGCTGCGATTGCGACTTGTGAAGCCGAAGGAACAAAGTTGACCCAGATATCAAGTACGAATGAAATTGAAAATATTGGATCTGTTATGGTAAAATATAACATCAATTTTGCGATAATTGGTGCAATACAAAAGCCCAATTCAAGTGAACCAGCGGATGGATGGTTTTGGAACGGGAGCAACGAACCGGTGATTCCGTCCTTGTGGTCAGCTGGTGAACCAAATAATTACGGTGGTAGAGAAAAACAAAGCTCCATTTATATTTCAAACGGTTTAAAACAATTCCGTGATACTAACCGAGCAGCACGTTTTCCTTTCCTTTGTGAATGCCTTATGTTGTAATAAAAGCTATATATTTAATGTCAGTTATAAGGTACTTTCTTGAGAATAAATGGATATATATTGTTTAGGCTATACATGACTGAATGTAATATTATCCATGGAAATACAACGCATTAATTAGTTAACAACAATATGTTTGCTTGATGGTGTCCGCAATATTATTGGGAGGTGAGTAAGCTTTTGCTGTCAAATATATAAGTATAATCACTGTCAAAAGATATATACTCTGCAAAAAAAAAGGTTTTTCAGATGGTTTTTCGGCTCAAAAAAGTTTTTCAAGCAAAAGGTTTTTCAGAAAGGTTTTTCAGAAAAGGTTTTTCACAAAGGTTATTCAAAAAGGTTTTTCATATTAAAAAGGTTTTTGAGCTAAATGGTTTTTCAAAAAAGGTTTTTGGTAAAAAGGTTTTTCTTTCCACAGATTGAAGATTTGTGAATAGAAACTAGTATATCTAATAATATTTGTTTGATACATTCCATTTTATGAGAGACTATTATCCTTACCCTAGTCTCAAAAGCAGC
>JAYRBW010049991.1:0-11232 GCA_036023295.1 Invenusta paracnida
CACTGCACACCTGTAATACCCACTGCACACCTGTAATGCCCACTGCACACCTGTAATGCCCACTGCACACCTGTAATACCCACTGCACACCTGTAATGCCCACTGCACACCTGTAATGCCCACTGCACACCTGTAATGCCCACTGCACACCTGTAATGCACCCTACACACTTGTAATGCCACGTAACCTGTAATGCTCCAAAATAATGACAAAAGTTATTAATTGTTAATTATCAAACCACTTTAATCAAAGACATTTCAATCATACTGTTTTTAAAGCATTAATGATATTCATAGTCAAATAAAAATAATACCGTTAACACTAGAATAAGACATCATTAAATCATTTTTATTTTATGTTTTCTATCTATTCTAATTAAAATCGTCTGTCTTTTTGCCACACATAACTCAATCAATACCGGCGATATAACGCGTTCTGATTGGCTGCTTGTCGGTATCGCCGGCTTTTTGCTGATTACAATGTTTCGTGTGTTTATACAGCGCAGACTCACGAGTGCTCACTCTAGCTAAATAATCGAAGTCTGTGGGCGTAACTAGGTGGATTATAATCTGCGAATTATTTTGCGTTATCCAAATGATTTTAATCCTACATTTCGCATAATACAAACAACTAAATGTTTACACAGACATCATGCCGCAGTATCAACATATATATGCATTTAGTCTGTAAAATATGTTATTATGTATATTTCTAAATGTAGACAGACATAATATTTAGTTACACACCGTTAGCAATATTTAGATTAGCACTATACTGATACTATATACTATCTTGCAAACAGAATTATATACCCAATAGGTACCGGCCCTTTGCAATGCAAAGAAGGAATACATTGATTTTTACATTAATTAATATCATAATAATAACATTTGATAATTTAGTTACAAGGCAGATTATTTTGTAGTTTCCATCTGTGCGCATATATATGTATAATGTATGTATAAAATGCAGTAATACGCTTGTGAGATTTGCAGTTTTTGTAAATCAACCTTTTTTTATTTTAATCATAAGGAATTCTAACTTGATATTTTATTCAATACTCTAGCTTTATTGATTTTATAAATCTCTCTGCATACATATTTAGCTCACACTATGCCTAGCTCCCCTGAGCTTGCGAGCAAAATTAATTATTATTTCATTCTCTACAAAAAATTGTCTCCTTTTTTGCCCTCAACAGAAGTATCTATATACTTCAAATTAATGTTATCGATATGAGCCTTATTTTGAGGCTTTTAGGGCTAAAATGAGCAAACGTTGTAGGATAATAAGGTAAAAAGTAAATGTTTAGTGACTAACCTTTTCTCTGAATAAAATAAAGTGTTTAAAATATTTATATACAATACAGGAAATAATTGTGTAACTTAAATAAATGTCTTTAATATTTAACTAAATATTTTCTATCGTGAGTATTCTGGGGTCACTTAAGGTTTCAAAACTGGAACTTTGTCAATGCTGTACATTTTGGTCACACGTACGTTATAAAATATTTACCCAACTATTCTAATAAACGTATACTTTAACCCTATCCATAGCGGACTATTTAGAGCAGCCAGGTACCGGGAGTAGGGGAGGCTGATTCAGCCACCCTATTCAAATCTACTTTTTTATGAGTCTACTATAGTGATGAAAATCGGCACCCAATTAAATCAAAATGATCTACAGATACCATTGCATATACAAATTTTCTTTGTTACATAAAAAAGTTACAACTAATTTCATTTTTTAAGTACACAAAAAAGTGACATTTTTTCAATTTCTCAATTTTAATCAAATAATATTAACTTTATAATAAAGTACTGAGTATCTGAATATTAAAGTGCGTGTTGGTGGTTCATTGTGTATTATCAATGAAATAGATTTCACTAATATCCACTCCGATTTTATACATTTTGTTGTTTTCACTTATAACTAGATGAACTAAAATATATTGGGGTCACCTACGTTAAAGGCCTATAGCAGACCCTTCTGGGGGTAACAATGATGAAAATATTATTAAAAGTTAGCAAAAGTCATGAAAGCTGGAGATCCCGCGATTTTTCAAATAACAATGGCAGCAAAAATCAAACTGGGTGGGCGATTCAACCCCTCCACCGATATGGATAGGGTTATATAGAAGATATATAATAATAGGTTACTAGGTTAATAGGCCACATAGATTATCCATAGATAGATATGTACCTAAGTAGGTGTAGATATCATTAACTATTTATAAAGTGTCCCCATTGCAAGGATGTCTGTGGCGTAGAGAAGACAATTTAATACAAGTAACAAGATGAATGAACAATGGCATTTTTGGTGGTCCATATACATAGTCCGATATAGTAGATATAGAAAACAAAATATACGAGAAAATAATGAGAAGTCGTCATAGTATGTATAAATCTACAGAAAACAAAATATGTAGGTATTATATATTCCTGTTTTATAATTTATTTTAATACCTGTGACAGCAAATTCTAACATCTACAAATACAAATATAGCCTAGCATTCCCTCAATTATAAACATTTGCATCCATGACATGAACATATGAATGCGCACACACCAGGAGGTAAAGAAGAGCTAGTAGGACCGTTAACTGTCAATTATTAATTGATCTATTATTAGTCGATAAGCACGACTACAATGAGACAATGAATAAGGCTAATTTTCGACGATTTAGGACAAAAGGCATGAAGGTATTTTCTCCTCCTAAAACTTATTCCACTCGTATCTCAATAATTTATTTGAACTTTTTATTTGTAATTCTTATTCTCAGAGTTTATTTTGGTCTGCTTTTAACTCATTCTTCAATTAAAAATACTTTCTAGTTATTTAGTCTGATGATTCTAGAGTTATTGACCTTTCTTTTCTTAGGTCACCCGAAAGTCTATCACAGACATTTCAATTAAAACTCTCTTATACCAAATAATTTAACATTTCCCTTTAACACAAGCTGTTAAATCATTTGTTAGGCTCAGCATATCTCGCTTAAAAATCGTATTCATCTCTTGCATTAAACACTAGTGTTATTGATCAAATTACTTGTTCTGAGAATAGGCAGTGGCGTTGCATATAGGTCAAACTAAGCACCATCTTTTTTCTAGAATTTCTGAGCATGGCTCACCGTCCAGATATTCGGCTATTGCTTTTCATATAATTGTTCCTGTAATATTAATAACTTTTCTATTTTAAACACTGCTAATTATTTTCTCTAGAAAATGCCATAAAATAATCATTATTTATATAGGTTTTTCGGATAAAAATTGGACGAACATCAGATCAAATCTGACATAACTACATCAAATGTGTATTCAAAATTTCAATGCACAGCAGATGTGTAAATAACAAAGTCAAATTCGACATACGTATACGAAATCGAAATGTTAGTAGACAGCAAATTTAGAAATAAGGTTATCAAATTCATCAATTTATTACTGCGCTATGTAAATTCGTTTCTTTCGAACATAGAAATGAATATAGAAATGTATTACAGATATAATTTTTAAAATAAGATAAATACATATAATCATTTTTTTATTGTAAGAGAATACACTTACATTCGTAAATACTTATATAAAATAATTATTTAAATCAAGCTATATAATATATGTATATATAAAAATGATTAATGACCTTTAATATATATTCTTTTAATAAATAACACATAAATGAGTACATAAGGCATTCATTACACTATGCGTACATTACATATGTTGAGAAAAATACCGGAATTAGATAATTACAAGGATATATAAAATGAATACTTATATGAGAATGTCCTGTCTTAACATCCCTGAAGGTCTGGTGTTAAAGATATGCGTGATGTTTACTGATTGATGACTCTTTATAATAAAACAGTACAACACTGTTATATTATATACGATATCAAATATGATATATATATAATACATTTTATATCAAATAGAATATATATAATATGTACATTTTATATGAAATACGGTACCTATACGTTTTATATATCAAATACGATCTATTGTATATAGGATAATGTGTACTTCAAATTAATTCATGCATTTAATACACTTACCTATATGGTAGAACACATTCTTGTTTTCTTTTGCCTATTATTACCAATAATAGCGTAGCAACTAGTCGGCATTTTAAAAAGTCACGAAAACTGAAAACGATTTATTTGTTTTACCAAACAAAAAATTCAATCAAAACGGAAATAACACATTTTTTCGGCGTATCTAGTCTTAGTTAACCCCTCTCTCTCCTCCCAAGGTTATGGAAGCGAAAAATATGCCCGGTTTGATATAATTCTATAGTGATTAATTCACGAAATTTATTGATGCCAAAAGCCATTACATGTAAAATATAAATAGCCACAATGTAAAACAAAATAGTTTTTATATATAACATGTAATTTCTTTTGGCATAAACAATGTTTCATGGTGTTTTATTAGAATCCTGCTTGATTTGTGTATCGTGTAATATGTAATCAAATACTTTCCCATTATTGTTTGCATTCATAATATAATATATGGAAATATTTTTCCTTGTTTTGCAATCAAAATGGATCACTATGCCAAAAACAAGTATATTTATATGTATGTATATGAAACAAAATTGTAGCAATTCATGTGTGGGCAACATTTGATTGCTTTTGTCGCAAACAAACGGCACGCATCACTATTATTATATACATATATACGTATTTCATTCTATCCTTTCACTAGCGAGCATTTTTCCGCTTCAATAATCTTGGAGCGAGGGGGGATGGCATATATAGGCCTATTATAGTAGAAATTGGAACCTATTTACAAAAATGTGATACTGGATGGGAATTCAAACATCCCGTTTTATGGTTTTATTTTTCATATTTTTGTTATAAATTCGTTAAAATCTTTCGAAAAACATAAAAAATATTCTCTTCTCATTAGCAATGACAGTTTTAGTTTAGTTATTTTATTTTATTTTATGCATTGGTGCTGTATAAACTTGCTAATTGTACTTGCTGATTATCGCACCATTTTTAAGTTCGTTTGTCAATGCGATGTTATAGATACACCTCTGGAGTAACATTTATGAATATGTCTACGCTAGGGATACGTTAACACTGTCCCACCCGGGCAATTTGACGCACTGCACTCTATATAATTCGTCCGTCTGTTTAGATAAAGCATTGAAATTTGGTTTGTAGGGGACCAAAGTGTTTTAGACTTGTTCCCGTTAAAAATATAATAATAATGTGAAATAAAAAAATTTTTGAGAGTTTAAAATTTAAAATAAATAAATTTATTAAAATTATTTTATTTTTATGTTCATTTTATCTAGTGTATAATATAATTGCTATCTCTTATTTTTACATTTATAAATTAACAAAAATTATTATTATTAAAAAAACACTTTTTTTTAATTTAAGTATTAAAAAAATTATTGCTCAAAAATAAAAATAATTTAAAGAAATTTAAAAAATGGCCTTAAAAGTTGCAGAACTTAATAATAGGAAAAATCCGTGAACCTCATGACGCTAGGTCATATATATAAAAAACGCCAGTAAAATAATAGAGTGGGAGCCAGTCGAATCGCATCCCGTAACCCGGGGTTAACTCTGAATTCTCCATTATTTCACCTATGTTTTGGTGTTAACAGTTTTTGAATATATAAATGGATCAGAATTTATTAATTGGCAACCTTATACCTAGCAAACTTTTATCTTTCTTAATTGAAATACGAAAGCAATATAACCTAACGCTGTCACAACACATCCGAGTCTACCAGTAAATGGATCTCGAACATACTACTTGAGTGTGACGAACTGCAGTCTATATCGACTATGTAGGAGACTACAGTTAATCCAGATATATATGTTAGACACTTTACCGTGGGGTCTGCTTTTGTAGGTGAGATGTGACCAAAATCATCCAATAGAAAATACATTTTGTGCGAAGCTTAAGGTCATACTGACTGTTTAACACTTATTTATAAATTTTCACAGTATTTGCAAGACTGATATGAAATTGTAGACTTAATAGCTTGAACCTATTAAAGTCAAATGTATTTTAAAAACTTTCATTCAAATTTACATTCTTTATATAAATAATTATTAAAGAAACTATTTAATAATTGTTTAAGTATATATTTAAGAGTAGTCTTGTTTCCATTTCCAGAAATAAACATTCGTCTTAATAAAGATCACAGCATCAATCAAGCAAAGTCACTTACGTATCGGTTACGAACTACCTCGCATTATGATTATTCGTCTTAATATTGTCTACAATTATTGATTTATAGTCAGCTGATCAGATTTTCTAAAAAAAAATTGTTAAGATTTGTGTTTCAGATTTATTCTTTTCAATCAACTTATCAAACGGGGTTTTGATAATAACAAGATTGAAAAGATTTCTTTTTTCACTAATAAAAAAAATACTGGATTAGCTGATATATATATATAATTCGAGTAATCAACTGTTATAAATTACATTGATAGTTTATCGCCTTAAAATAATTACTAATCACTAATATTTTACCAAATTAAGTAATTTTTATTTCACTGTGTGACTTACGATAATGATCTCAGAAACTAATTTTAATATTATTTTTTAACACCCAAGAGACATATAATATGTTTTTGACCATAATCATGACCAATAGTAACCAGAATAAGGGAAGCGTGATGACATCGTGCTATCAAACCAGTTTACCCCTTCCGCACATTCATAATTCAAAACACGCTTTATTTTATTCGAATAAATTTTCCGGTTTTATTGTTCATTAACACAGAATTCGAGATGCCACAATTTAAATCTTTATTTTAATGTAAGAATTCTTAGAACTAAATAGAAATCTGTGGTTACTTGATTATGTAGATAATGTTGTAATTATTGTATATGTATCATAAGAAATTATTATAAATTGTTATTATATAATTATCATAAATTACGTATACGTATTTAGTTATATCTCTGTCTAAGCAGTATTCTTTCCATATAGGAATTTTTTAATATATATATTATATGCTATATGTTAATTATTAAATTTTAAAAATATTGTTCATTAAAGAAACTTGTAAGAAAGGAATTACGAGTTAAAATTTTAAATAGAGTTTTTAGTTTTCGAACAATCAATTTCCTCAGTCACGTAACAGGTATATCTTGAAGCAATTATTAAACATTTGAAATATAGTCATTTTTCGATTATTTCTTCCTAATTCTATTAGGCAAAAAATTATTTTGTAACAATTCTAAAAAATCTTTGGAAGCATGATTTTTACATTTTGAATACACTTATATCACGAAATAAAAACTGATGGTTTGCCTGAAATTTAACATTGAAAGAATAGATAACAATATATCAACAACTTAAAATTATTTTCTTTAATTAACATGTACATAAACAATCATGTGGAGCATGTACAATAAACAGAAACAATCATGTGGAGCATGTACAATAAACAAAAACAATCATGTGGAGCATGTACAATAAACAGAAACAATCATGTCGAGCATGTACAATAAACAGAAACAATCATGTCGAGCATGTACAATAAACAGAAACTATCATGTCGAGCATGTACAATAATTAAAAATGAAATGAGCGTGTGAGTCTATTTACTTCAGAAATGTTTATTAAACATAAGCAAGAAAAATGATAACAAAGTGATATGATAGAAACCAGTTCAATTTAGCTCAGTAGGAAATATAGTTCATTAGGATGTCGTTATACTCATTAAGTTCAAGATGGAGGGGAGAATTTGATAATACCAAAATATGTTCATGAATTAGGAGAAACAGACACAAACATTTATACATTAATAATGTCAATTCCTTTCACCAAATATATTTAAAGATAAGATACAAAGTTGTATTTTTGGCTAAAACATAGCCACATTAATTATAGAATGGAATAATGATCAAGCAATATAATTTGTGAAACAAACAAATGTTTGCGAGTATTTATTAACACTATTAACAAATAAGGAGTATGTATACATATATATATATTTATATAGTATCAAATATAGGAATAAGCTTCCACTTTTGAAGCACATTAATGCAGAATATCTGAGAATATTCGAGGATTTCTTCATTAATGCCTGGACAACTTGGATTC
Organism: Invenusta paracnida; assembly: GCA_036023295.1. Taxonomy (NCBI): domain Eukaryota; kingdom Metazoa; phylum Platyhelminthes; order Proseriata; family Coelogynoporidae; genus Invenusta; species Invenusta paracnida. The sequence continues at coordinate 8,079 of JAYRBW010049991.1, forward strand.
TATTGATATTATTACCCAGATATTAATTTTCAGAAATAATTGATTGTATATTAAGATATAATTGACATTTTCAATACTCGTAATTATCATAATATTGAATTAATATAAAACCATGTTTAAATACTCAAATAATCATTAACAAGTAGAATGGCCAGCTGCTGATAAGAGTACCAAGCCATCAAATAGCAGACAACATTACGAAAGTCCAACAAAAGCAAAGCTCGCTGCGCGACTTCCAAATAACCATCAACGTGTTCTGTAACTGCAATTCAACTATATTTCTTCAACAAGGTTCTCCCAATGATGTATGCATATTTCCAAAATAATCAAAATTATGCCAGTGGATTAGTGATGAAGACATATTGGTACTCAAACAAATAAACTCAATAACATAGAGTACACATAGAGAAACGACTCATGTGTTTTGAATGTATACATTTTAAAAATATATATTAAAATTCATCGAATCAATTGTAGATTTCATTTCTTATATTTATTTTGTAATTTCAACGAAAACTAAAAAATAATTTTTGTACTACTGCTTGGCTACCCCTGCTTGTGAGTAGTATAGGGATAATAAATATATGTTTTGTGCATAACTAAATAGATAAAACAGAAACAATATATTTATTAATGATACAAGCATATAAAATTGAAATACATATATATCCAAGCATATTAGTTCTTTTTAATAACAATAAAAGTACATATGTACAGGTTTGAAAGTTAATATACAAATGAAAATTATGAATATGATGAAATCAGAATATATTACAAAAATATGTATTGTTATTTTTATTATGAAAATATATAAATTACCTGTAAGCTATTGTTTTACATTGTGAAAAACTAAACTTTAAGATTTTTAGTGATTATCTAGTCATAAACGGAAAAAATCTATCACTTCCTGGTATTTTCAATGCTAAAACATTTGCCAGGGTAGACATGAATGGCGGCCGCCAATGTAAACAAAATCACAATAACAGTAATTTATTTCTTAACTATCGTGTAATATATTGATTATTTTATAATTAATTTATTATAAAATGATACTTGTTATATATAAATTCTTATCGTAGTGGTAGTTAACTAATAACTATCAAAAAATCTATTTTATTTATTGTGGAGTCAAAATCCATAGCAACGTCCTTAGAGTCGTTTCTCTATGTGTACAGGTATATACTCTATACCGTGCAGATTAACTGTTATAACTTTTAGAATAAAATAAACGAGGATTATTAAATAAACTACCTACGAAATGAAATATATTTACAGTCGAGCTAAGCTAGATATGCCTGGTACAGATTTCTTTAAACTTTGTCTGTCCAGCTTTATTATGAAGCAATAATTCGGTAGTAAACTGTGAAATCTGTTTTACTTAATAATGTTATTTATTTTGAATTGTTTTATCCGATTTGTATCCTTTTGTAAAACAACGATGGCTCTTTATTGTCCATTTCATCTAAATTTCATGGACTAATATTTTTTGTGAATTCACTTATTTTGTTACTTTGAATAGAAATGAAATATTTCAATCAATACAATTAAATCAATAACCCAAAACACCGCGTCAACAGTATAATTCAAACAGACTTAGTTGCCGAAAGTTGTATCAGCTGGTATTAACTTCAATTTCCTGTATTTTTTCAGTTTATACGCTTTTTATTATTTTATTTATTGTGTATATGTTTCTGGATGATGTTAGTAAAATCCAATTAATCTCCAAATTGGTAAAGTAACCAGCATCTATACTATGTAAATGTAACTGTGGCAATATACTAAATAAATTGGTAATATGTTTGGTGTCCAATTCGATTGTTTATAGTTCGAGAAGCCCTCAAGACAATTGCCGAACTGAATGTAAACACTGACGCAATCTCGACATTCTTCTATGCATTTCCTGATAGGATCTTAGGCTCTCTATTAATCTGATAGTCTTTCATGTAATCTGATGTAATCTGACTAATCTAATTAATTCTTATGTACCTATAACTGCTACTCGTCTGCAGTAGAGATTGATTACTTGCTTGATAGTTCATGAAGGAACTCAAACGTTGCCTCTTTTAATCTTATTTATATGTAGTTACATATTAAATTGTGTCCGTATTTTTATGTTGATATAGGTATAATTGTAAAATACTGAAATTACGTAATACACTAAATTTTGCCTCGAATTAAGTGGAAAGTGAGTGAAAAAAGGAAATCAAATAACGAAAATCAGTCTCAGTTAAATATCTGTGTCTGATGTATGGTATAGAAGTGATTACTACGAATAATACTAGTTCATCAGTTTCAACCCACTGACTTCTATTATTTAGCTATTGATCGATGGTCAGTACTCGAGAGTCAGCGCAGAATAAACATACGGAAAACGTTGTAATTAATGAAAAGATGGCGATACCATAGGAATAAATAAACAACTCTAGAACGGAAATTTTGTTTCAAACGTGGCACCAACGAGAACTCTTAATCGGGGCAAAAAGGCCTCTTTTAATATTTGATAGATAGCAAAGATTTCCTAAAACTCGAGATAGCTCAGTTATTCTAGGCTCAGCTATTTAAAAATGACTTTCACTGCTGGAATCTGCAGAAAATTTTACGAGTAAAGTCTTTGAGCAGTGTCCCCATAAGATATGCTTGAATCAGGTAGTATTTCTGCTTTGAAAATTATATATATATATAGCCTTTTAGCTATGAAATTACTTACTCGTTAATTATAATTAGATGAACACTTGAATCACACGTTCCACGAAAAGCGCCAGAGTAGACAGACAGCTGGCAGTTAAATTTCTCCCAAAGACAAATAATAATCTATCGTTCCGCCGGAATTTATATCAACGTCAAATTTCTTACAAGAAAGAAGTGAGTTTTATTATCTGACAGCCTCAAGTTATTTCCTTAAGTTATGGAGATGGGAGTTGAATTCTAGAGATTATGAAAAATCTTTTTCTTCTGATTAACACAGACTGGATAAAGCCTAATATTATGAACGCATATTTTGTATAGAAAAATAATAAGATTATGATTTGGGTACTGTTTATTGTTGTTAAATTTGTATGAGTTTCTTTCAATGAAATATGGTTAAAAAACACACCCCCCCTCCCCTTCGCTATATATAGGGTGATCCGTAATTAATGTCGTTTTTTATTAATTA